>BQNB010043462.1:0-45493 GCA_026074375.1 Tanacetum coccineum | reverse complement strand
TGGATGAGTCTAAGTTAGTGGGGTTACAATGCTCCAGTAAGTTAGCTTAGTGGCCACAGTTGTAGCAGTAGTGGATTTTTAGTTTTAAAACTACTCCAAGTTGTGTTTGTCTCTTTCTTTGTTCTTGAGAGGCCATCTTGAAGCGGATGCTTATCAATATATATTAGGGGTGTGCACGGTTCGGTTTGGGTCGGTTTTTGGCTAAAACTAAAACCGAACCGAAATATTCGGTTTTTATAAAACCAAAAACCGAAATATTCGGTTTTTATAAAACCGAAACCGCTCGGTTTTTGGCGGTTCGGTTTTTTCGGTTTCACAGTTTTTGCGGTTCGGTTTTTCGGTTTTTTCGGTTTTGAACCGTTTAAATTTAGTTTTTGCTAATTTATATTAATAAACTTATATTACGTAAAAATTGGTTATTTTTTTAATTTTTTTGTTAATATGAGCCTAATAATGTTTACACAAATTTTTACAATTATACACATATAAATGAGAGACACACACATGCATGTGAAAATACACGTAGTATGATCATTGTCATTGTAACGACATATTGTCAAGTAAACACACGTACACGACAAAACATATATATAAACATTAAGATAATATACATTATAATAATTTCATCCATAAACTAAATATAAATTTAAAAATTTTAGTGTTTATTTATTATATTATATTAATTATATATTATTATAAAACTGGTTCGGTTTAGTTCGGTTTTTGACAAAAAACCGAAACCGAACCGAAACTTTTCGGTTTTTGAAAAATTAAAAATCGAACCATCGGTTTCTAGTTTCGGTCGGGTTTTTCGGTTCGGTTTTTTCGGTTTTCGGTTCAGTGTTGGTTTTTCGGTTTCTTCTTCTCACCCCTAGAGCAAAACGTGTACTCATGCTAGCTTATTATTTTTATTTTTTATTTCTTTTACCATTCACACAGCTAAAAAAACCTCTTACGAGGCTTGAGTCAAAACACTTTTTTTAGACCACTATATCTAACTAAAACACAAACTCAAATGGTTGTTAACATCTCGATCTTAATCTTATGATTTTACGAAACTGCAAAGCAAAAATGATCCGGATCTTACGTATGATCTTTACAAACTTAAGATGTTATAGGATTCGGATCTTGATCATAAAATCTTAAAATATAATCCGATCTGATCTTACCTCTAAAAACATTTTATAAAATCATAATTTGTGACAACATTTCTATGAAATATTTCTATAATTTTGTGTTTATAATATATAATAATTATAGATTTGTATAATATTACAAAGAATATTAAGAAAATAACATTATATTATGATCTTAAGATTTCTATTTCAATCTCGATCATGCAAAAAAAAACGATTTAAGTAACTATGATAGCGTCATGACACGTATGAATAGCGTGAGTAATACCTAACTACACCTGATGCTCTCACAAGTTCCTTTTTTTTTACAAATGAACATGAACTAATTTTAATAAAGAATACTTTATTTATTTTGAGCTCAAACTTTGAAGAGAATACTATATTTTGTTTGAGCTCGAACTTTGAAGAGAATACCATCCGATTTTGAACCATTTATGTTGTAGAAGAATTAAAATCACAAAACGTTTACAAAAAATATTCATACAATGACACGTCTTCTAACTTATAGTGTTGTAACCTCTAACCACGTGATATTACAAAATATACTTTAAATGTTGTACAAGTCGTTTTTTTGGATTTTAAAATAATATTATACATCATAAATAACAAGGAATAGTTAGGGAGCAATTGATGGGAGATGTTTGTTTGTGGGGTTCATTTAGCATCAATTATAATTAGGAAAGATGGGCCAATAAACAGACTGTCACCAATTATGCTTATTCATAAATTCAATTTGCCCACTTCACTTTATGTCTCTTTCTTACACCTTAATTAACAAGCTTTTACTTGGGTTGGTATCACGTTTCAGTTCTCATATCCTAAAAAAATTTTAACTACACTTTGTCTCTCACCACATTCACAAATATTCAATCAACGTCATTCCAACCATACACTGTGTGTACATAACTTGTCAAAATCACACATTCAGGCGCATAACAACATACCAAACCTGATTCTCATTGTACAAGTTGTCCAACACAATACCAGTTTGGCTTAAACCCTCATTGATATAAGAGTTTACGACATGGCCGTTTTATGTCTAAATGCTAACCATAAATGATGCCAAACTTCTGTCTTTTTATGCAATCCAAAATTCACACGATAAAACAAATTTCCTTACTTTGAATCTAGGGCAAATTGCCAAATCGCCAAAATAAAGATCAAACTTGGTCCAAATGACAAATTATAGGGGTGTTAACAGCACAAAATGGTTAGCAATTTCAACCCATTTGTATGGGTTGATTCGGGTGGTGTTTCTAACAAAAGGGTTGAAACTCACCAAAAGTCTTTTTTTAATGCATGCGATATCCTAAAATCAGATCTCCTAAAATCGTTTTAAAAGTAATTAACTTATTATTTTAATTATGTTGTTTCTGAAATATAATTAACACTTTGATCATTTATGAAAAGTGTTTGATAGCCTATATCAACCCATACTTATTTTGACCCGTTACCCAAACAATCCATCTTGATTCTTGCCACCTTTGCTGTTGACCACCATACGAGAGAACAACCTTGGATGGCCATAGCTTTGGTTCTACCTAGCTAATAACAATGTTCAGGACAGTTTTTCATTTGCTAACAATATACATATAATATTGCTGTCAAGATTTCACCATCATGACCCATTTCCTGTCTTAAATAATTCTTTTTTTTATAGATTCAAATCTTGAGCAAAGAGATTTTCTAATAAGGAAAATAAATGTTATTATCTATCTAGTATAGAATATAGATAATGGTATGGCTAGGTTAGTTATCTACTTTGTTCTTTTCCTATCTTCTGGTCCATGATTGACACATATATGATAAATAATACCCTTTAGTGGTCCACAAGTAGGGGAGATATACATATCACAGAAGACAATACCACAAGCTACTTGTTAAATGGTCTCTACTGACATGAAATAGACTCACCACACAACAGGATTCAGGGGGGGGCTCCAAAGATGGTACTCGTGAACTCCTTGTCTAACCCTTTCCATTTTTAAATTATACAGAAACAAGCAATAGACCTGATCTACTTGAAGATTGCCCCCTATCCAATTGACACCAATGCCAAACAAATTAAATGATCTCAGATTCTGAACTTAGAGATTCTAATTATGTATCTAGAAGACCATTTGTCTTTCTATATTTGGGTCCCTACTTACCCTATCCATTGTTACAATACTAAAAAATTAAGGTATAGACCAAGTGGGCAGTGTGATAGAGGGCTAGAGATTATTGTGAAGATGGAATTCAAAAAAATAGTTAATTCATTTCATATGGAAAAATATTGTATTTCTGTTTATGTATATAACACGATTATACTATTGGCACATACAAATGTTGAGACTGAATTTTGGTACCTAGATGTTGCATCTGTCGTAACCAGAGAACCAGGAAGAGGGTTCTGGTAATGGGGTTAGTTCTTCAGTGTCCATGTTATAGAAGTTATTGAGTTCCGCAATCGGATGCTGGTCAAGTGTAGTGCTTGACTTGCCTTTATCGTATATTGGCATATCATAAACAGGGGGTGGTGATACCTCAACCTTTTGCTTTTTCCTCATTTTTTCAATCTGTTTGTAAGCATTTTCGGCTTCTTGTTCAGCTTCTAGGGCTCGTACCTGTATATTTTGTCAGATTGTATCAGTGTCTTATTCAAGCAATTGTAAGCTACATGAATATATAAGTTAAACCTTACGAAATATCACAAAAGATACAAATGTAGTAATTTGAATACTTATAGGAAATGTGAAGAGGAAACTCGGGTAAAACATCTGATTTAATCAAATAAGTTAACTTAAATCAACTGTAAGAAGAAGTTAACTTTGAATGAAGGTAAAGTAATAGGCACAAACATGGAGGTTTTTGTCAAAACATCCAAATACAATGCACCATTTCATGATGCGCCATAAAGTCTAGCATTCAGCAACATGCCTAGAGTCTAACTGTCTAAGATTGCCATTTCGATTTAATGTATATTAAGATTCAGAAAACAGCAGGAAGGAGATTGTAAGTACATTTAGTGGAAAAATATTTTTGACAAAGGAAAACTCTTGCACGAATTCTAGTACATTTAGTGTTGTGGTTCTCAGAGGAACAGGGGATCATACATGTAGTGAAGTTTTATAGGACCAAGGGAGTGACTATATGTCTATGCTTTCAAACTTGCAATATCCTTGTTCATTTCGTGGGATTTTCATATTTAGTTAAGCAAGCAACTTTTATTCATTAAAAAGTATACCGCAATCATATTAACAGTCATAACTTAAACCATAAACATCATATATGATAATAAAAGACAAATATACAGAAACTCACGTGTGCAGCAGCAACAGCTTCTTCGGCTTCTTTGAGTCGAACAAGCAATTCACCAGCAGCCTCAACCGCTTCTGCTGTATCCCTAAGCTGTTCTTGGAGCCCCTTATTTTCGTCTCTAAATCTCTTTCTCTCCTTTTCTCTTTCCACTTTTAGGGTTGAAATTTCTGATGCAAGAGCTTTTATGAATCTAGATTCAGCGCCCTTAACTCCAGCTCGGGCAGCTGCTTTTATAATATCTTCAATGCCATCTTGAACTTTACGTTTGTTTATAAGCATGTCTGTATGCTTTTCTTGCAAATCAGCATAGTTTTCAAGCAAGCGAGCATGCACCTGCATTGCCATCTGCATTGCTTCTTTCTGTTCTGCTGAACATTTTCTTGCATTATCAAGTTCATGTTTTTGTTTTTCACAAAGCAATCGATTAGCTTCAAGTTCAGATTTCAACTCCTCTACTAATGTAATCCATCTACTTTCTGTTTCAGTGAAGCGGATTCTCTCTGATTCTAACTTCTGTTCAGCACTCTCGACAGTCGACTCTCCATAGGTTATTCGCAAAACAGGACTTTGTTTTTTAGTCAACTTAGGAGAACAATCAATATAAGACTGAAGCTGACTTCTTAAATCTACAATTTCTTCCAATAGGACATCCCTCTCTCCCATATCAACAAAGTTCTGATATCTTTCCAATTCTTCCTGTATACTTTTCAACTCTATTTCCTTCCTTAGAATTTCTGGATGATTCTCATATTTTTCCCTCAGAATCTGTTTTAACACATGGGAAAAGAAGCATCTAAGAAAAGTAAATGGGCTGAGAGTCATCAACCAATTTACTTACAAATGGATCGATTTGGATTGGGTTTTATCTCACATGGGTTAGATAAATAAAGATGATAGCTAAAAGAGAAATGGGTCTAATGGCGTAAACGGGATGATAATTGTGCCAGAAGAAGTATATGTGTTTTATTGCTTACGCGAGCCGTCTATAGTCAAAGTCACAGGAAACGCTGGACGTCGGCGCGAGTGCGGCGTTTCGCGTTTCGGATCGATTCGTAAAACCCAACGCGGGTAACGATCCGCTGACTCTGGATCGCAATAGTCGTCGGCGTTCCCAAAGCACATCAATGCCCGCTGTACCTGTAAGTGCTATAGGGTACGGCGTACCAAAATTAATTGGTATGACGGCGTACCAAGAGTTAATTGGTACTGCGAAACCAAAGTGATTGGTACGGCGTACCAAAGTTCGAGAGATGAGACAGCTCCTATAACCATGAGTTTAATTTTAATATAATATACGCGAGACCAAGATAGCAACAAGAGCGCTCGCATGGTAAATGTAGTATTCGGACTAAAGTAGTGTATAGGGAGTTGATGCATGATTGTATATTCTATCTGTTTGGTATATTATGATCTTTTGGGGGATAGTTTGATCTTTGGTATATGTTTGTGATGACTTCCCGAATTCAAACATTTTGAGTAAAATCTTTTGAGTATTGAATATAATCATATGATATTGGCATTATGGCTATATGTATACTAATATAGGAAAAAATACATCATTATTAATAATAAGGTACCACGTACCCAAAGCGAACCGTAGCGTTCCAAATGAAGCCTACCCCCCTCGTGAACGGAATTTATGACCGGCGAGCGGTCTGAGACCGTGGCGTTCCCAGTTTCGCGATCCCGTACCGAACAACCGCGTCCGTGTGAACTTTGGGGGGGCTCAAATAGCTTTATACTCAAAATTGTAATAACCAAAGCTTTATTCAAAATTGTAAGAACCATGTTTTAGTAATCTTAACCAACTCAGTGCAGTGTTTAAAAAAATTTAAGAAATGGACAATCACGTATTTGGCGGTTCATCGAACCCCACATATAATTTAATCCTGTTCAACATAACCCGATTAACAAATAACCCAACCCGGTCATTTTGTTATCTCTGGTTAAGATGCAAAAAGTTGACAAAACAATGTTGCAATTGTAATGCATACCTTATTGTTTTCAGCTAGAGATATTAATTCTTCGTTTACAAAATCCTCAGCTGACAACACACCTTCCATCAAGTTCTCGAGACGGGCTATTTTATCTTCTTGTAGTTGCCCGATAATCGAGTTGCACTCTCTTTCGTGCTGGTATTGTTGCACCTGTGATAGAATGAAAGTGGTTTAAGGGTGAAAAACCATTTCAAATTGGCATTAAGCAACCAAAAGAAACATACCAGACGATTCAGTTGCATAATTTCAGTGTGTTGTTTGGTGCAGAACTCTTCCAGGGACATTTCTCGCCTTATTGCTCCAGCCAATACTTTTTCGACCGCCTGCAAGAATGTTAAACATAAATAAAAAAGATAGATGAAAACAAAATGCAACAAAACTTACTCTTGAAAAACTTACTTTTGGAACAATCTGCTTCGAAGTATTATCAACCAATGGTGATTCATTAACTGGAACTAACTGCAGATCCGATCCATCGTTAATATCTTCGACTTCATCCAACTTCTTACACTTGCAATTGCTGCACAAAAACTCGTTGTCCATCGATACTGTTTGCACACCAACCTCTTTTCTATCTGATTTGGGTTCACCTACAACTGGTTTGTATGAAGATCTGAATGAAGAACGTCCCAGAACAGAACTTTTTCTGTGCTTATCGATCACTTCAAGACCATGATGTAAACTGGCAGCCAAACGATTAGTTGCTGCAAACATACTAATACTTGCAAGGTCATTCTGAGAAGCAGTCAGTGTGGAGGAAGTCCGTAAGCTTTGTCTATTGCTGCTAGTAACCCTTGGTGAAACACTTGAAGTTGGAGACTTGAGGATTAAAGGTACCTCAGATGGTATTAAGCCTTGGTTAGGAGTAGCTTCTTTTAAACAACCACGGTTCTCTGAACCTGGATTATCTGTAACAATATTCTAGTTGTTAATGCTTCTGTTACTAAATATAGTTAGATTAAAAGTTACTGGTTAAGGTTTCAGATCTACCTGAGTCCAAACTTTTGCATGCTTCAGTGGCTGCTAAGATAACATGCTCGGCTTCATCAACGATCTCCATCTCTTCATCATTATCCTCATCCATGCGAGGTTGCATCAGTGGATGGTTGAGGCTAAATTTTAAAAGATTCAAGCTTCTGCGAGCATTCCAACCCGTTGAATAGCCCGCGCCTGGATCAGTTTGATTACCATTTTCCTTCATTCGTTGAAGTTCATCCTGTTATATGCCATTTACAGTTAGTAGCTGTGTCACAGAATTACTCATGAATGCATCGATCCAGGATAAACTAAAAGTCTCAAAGGAAATGGGTCAAAAGTTTCCCCAACGTGGATTTTTTAAGCCTAAAACCTTCTTAAATATCCAAAAATTAGATTTATGATTGAACAAAATAAAAGGAGATTTTGTGTTAACCCGAGTCACTTTCACCTAGACCAAAAAACTTGCATTAACTTAAACCACCCCTACCAAGTAGCAATGGTATTGTAAACAAGAGAACAGGAAATTTACCTTCAATTGCCGTATAACTTCTCGGAGTGATTTAACGTCATCCTGCATTTCTTCATTTACGACTGCCTTGTTCTTAATTGCCTTAGCACGCTGGGCAAATCTCAGTGTACTATAAGTCTCGCTCCTACAGCTGTACAATTAAATTATAATATATCAGTCCATGTTAAAGTACCATTCTTAAAAAGTTAATATACATAACCGAACGAAAGAAGGGTTAAAAAGAGATTTATGTATTACCTTTCTACTGGAGAGATGGCACAGACCATGGCAAGTTTGGCATTACCACCAAGCGATTCTTGTAACAAGAATGTTAACTTTGAATCTCTATAGGGAATATGTCTTTGTTTTCCCGTTTGGGAAACCTCAGCTAAAATGTTTATCAGGTTTCTGCAAATGTAAACACATAAAATGAAACTAACCATATATATAGAACAAATTCAGAATAAGCAGCAAAAGCTCAAATGGCATACCCCAGTTGTGAGAGTGAACGGTTAATATTTCCAGCTTCTTTGAGGCGTTCTCCAGCTGCCCCTGTCAATTTTTGCCTTTCCGACCCAGCAAGATCCACAAGGTTTATTCTGCTTGTTTTGAAGGAGCTCAACCCATCCACGCTCTATAAGGTTCAAATTTAGATTTGTGGAATCAGTCAACTAAATAAAACTAGTTTGCAGTCGCTACTATAAAGTATTAACAAGATATTTTCACGTATACCATACAAAAAACAGCTTGAGAATATACCCTCTTTATCCCAAATCTTATTACCTTGCCACGCGATTCAACAACACAAGTAAACACACTGTGTGATCTCGAACTCTCCATATTAATACTTGTGGCTCCAGTCCTCCTATTTGACAACCCCTGTATTAGATAACAGACTTTTTAGTTTGTGCATATGAATAAAAGTATTGTTTAATCCTCCATAGTTTCCATTTACATCAGTTAATCAATTGACAGATAAAACAGAAGTAGAAAAAGCTGCCTAAAGTTGCAGAGTCCCTTTCCATTACATTCAAATCGGACTTCACAGATATACAACTTTACATCTTCCATGGTCTTATGACCTATAAGATCCATACATGATAACCATCTATGGACAAAAAATAAGGTCATACTTCCATAGTAAGTTTGTGTGGTTTTAAATTCAGAGACCTCCAAACATTTTTAGTATCTTTAGTTTGTCTTTGCTAACTAGATATAATACTGTAATACAAGTACAATATTATGAAAAATAAACTGAAACAGGAACCAAATGCAGGCTATAAATCAACGGTCCTACTTTTGCGGGTTCGGTTTAATATATTACAAACCACATATTGTTTATTTGGAAAACCCTTTGACAGTCATGAATTGGTCTATGTCACGTTTGTTAACTAAAGTAAAAGGCAGAGGACTGTACATAATTTACAACTCATGTATTATTAAATGAGTGTCTCAGTAGTATGCCAGGTCTGCAAGTTGATCAATTAGTTTAAAATTTTGGGTACGCAAAAGGTTATACCTTTTTCAGAAGCCTTGTCACCTCCTTTATACTGCAGACGGGCTCTTCAGTCAAATTTTCTACATAAAGACCTGTTTTAGTGTCTTCTCTTATTTGAAGATTTCCTTGAGCTGGATTCAACAGATCAGTAATTTGTTCGTTATAGATCTGCACATAAAATGTTACACGATTAAGATAACTATAAGATAACCAGTCCAAACGTTCATCACAAATTAAACAATGATGTTACCTCGAGAAAAGAACAACGACATTGATACACAAGTTGCTTATCAGCATGCTTCTGTTGTTCCTATACAAAATTTCAATGGATCCATTAATAACAATTTAAGCAACATTAATGCAATTCAAAACAAACTTTACAGGCTAAACTAAAAGATGACAATGACATACAATCTCACCTCAGTAATACGGGAAAAAAGCCGTTCAAAAACTCTAGGTGTCAAACCTTGTTGATCACTAGCTAACTCATTGTCCGACAGAGCGTTTGCTGGTCCCCACATAGTGTATGTCTTGCCACTCCCGGTCTGCTCAGTTTTTATACACAATGCAGAGTCAATACAAATAACGAAATAACCATAGATAACATCAAATTTTCGCAACTTTAGATAGTGTTTGATATTGCTTAGTATTTTCTGGTTATGTTTCTACTCATGATTAAGCACTTATAAGCTGCTTATAAATAAGCACTTCCAGATAATGGTGTTTGGATTTGCTTATTTTGTGAAAAAATGCAATCATCCTATAAAACTTGTTGGCAAATTTAATTAAATCCATTCAGAAAAGGTTACAAATGACGGTAAAAAAGTAATTTAAATTTTTCTTCATAATAAGCAGCTTCCTACTGCTTATCAGAATCTGCTTATTTTACCCAAAATAATCAGATGGACGACACAAAACTACTCTTACTTTTAAGCAGATAAGCCATATAAAATAAGCAATCCCAAACACCTGCTTACTATCAGCACATAATATCCAACAGAAACCAAATTATACCTGCCCGTAAGCGAAGACAGAACTGTTAAAACCAGAAATACAGTTTTCCACTAGAGGAGCTCCAACAAGCTGAAATATATCTGCCTGAACAAACAAACACAACACATCATAATTAGCTACTTCACA
Source organism: Tanacetum coccineum (assembly GCA_026074375.1). Lineage (NCBI taxonomy): Eukaryota > Viridiplantae > Streptophyta > Magnoliopsida > Asterales > Asteraceae > Tanacetum > Tanacetum coccineum. The sequence goes on along the minus strand of BQNB010043462.1, from coordinate 34,936 downwards.
TCCATTTATAAAACTATACCTAACACATACAAACAGAAAACAAAAACTCGCCTGCGTAGAAGCTACATCCGCCACAGAATCAAACGTAAACGGCTGTCCAAGTACCGTCAAGGAATCACTAGAAGTCTTCTGTACAATCAGCTCTCCTTCGTCTTCACTATTCGGAGGCCGCATACGCACTATAACCTATTTTCGTAACACGTCACAACTAATTATTATCAAATTATCTAACTAACTACTAATTCACCTCAACTAATTTAACAACATACCACAGCTAATTTATAACAAATTAATCAACTAGCTACTAATTCACCTCAAACTACACGAATTTTAACTTATTCATCAAAGTTACGGTTTCAAGTATCATAACGTTAGTCGGTTGACGCATAAGCACAATAACCTCATTTCGTAACAGACTAAAACAAACAAACCACTAATTTACCTCAACTAATCTAACAAACAAACTAACTAACTAATGAATCATTTGTAACAGATCATAACTAATGAACTAACAAACTAACTAACTAACAATTCACCTGATAATACACTATTTCATTGATCATTCATCAAAGTTAGCCTTTCAAAAGTTCATTAATCAACCTGAACTCCGGTATTGAAGATCTGGAGACACCACTGTTAATCCGTTTATCGCCGTCGAAATCATAACTAACCTAATTTCAGCAGACGCATTCGCACTATAACCTAATTTCGCAAACTAACTTATTAACTACTTAATTTCGTAACACATTACGGCTAATTACTATCAAATTATCTACCTAACAACTAATTCACCGCCGTTAATCCGTTATCGCTGTCGAAATCATAACTAACCTAAATTCAGCAGACGCATTCGCACTAGAACCTAATTTCTTAACAGATCACACCTACTGTAATTAATAACGTATAAGCTACGTAACTAACAATTCACCTCAAATCACACTATTTCATCAACATTCATCAAAGCTAGGGTTTCAAATATTCAAAACGACATATACCTGAACTCCAGTATCAGTAGATCCAGCCGATCCACTCGCACCGCTCCCATCGCCACCGCCTAAATCACTACTCAGCTTCCTCTTCACCGCACTCGCTCCCGGCGGCCGCGGCGGCTTCATTTTACCAGTAACCGGAGAGGTCTCAGTCCTTCCGTTCAATTCCGCAAACGGCGCGGTGTTTCGCTTCCCCGAGTTAGTTCGCTTGATCGGGCTCGCGTTGGACGAAGACGGCGGCGGAGAGTTTTCGATCTGGTTGTGAGTGTTGTTACGCAAGTTCTTAATGTGTTTCATCATTTTGATTGATTGGATTGTGATAATTAGGGTTAGGGTTTTGAATTGGGGGAAATAGAGACGTTGGGTTTTTTGTTTTGTTTTTGAGCGGTTTAAATGTTTTGAATTTAATTTGGGGATTGATGAAACGTTTGTTGAATTTATTGTGAAGGGCTTGTGGTTATAATGTAAGTGAAAAATTACCCTTTGAGTTTGTGCAAGGACGGCTGAGCATAATAGATCACAGATTGGACTGGATCGAGAAACCGGCTCGAGCCGGAACATAGCCCCGACCTGATTGAGTTTATCCGGGTCGTGTTACTAGGATCAATAATTTTATTCGGGTCAACCGAGTAACTCGAATACTAAATAGGTTCGGGTATCGAGTTGAAAATGTTTGGCTAACTCGGGTTCGAATCGACCCGATTGACTCAAATCTTTTTTATATAATTTTTGAAAATTGTCTATATAAACGAATACAATTAGGTATCTTATTCCATTTTACTCATATTCAGGTTGACTCGAACCCGAATGGACTTGACCCGACCCGACTAACCCGAATCCAAATAAGGTCAGGTTCGGGTGTGTTATTTGCAGCATTGGCCCGACTTGATTTGACCCGAGTCGACTCGAACCCAACCAACCCGATGCGATTAACACCCATAAATGCAAGTATGTAAATTTTTGTTGAGTTTGTCTAACAAAGTAACAAGTGACATCAGGTCACTCGTTCGAGGTTATTAATAAAACTCAAAGTCTTTTATCAAGTAAAACGTATGTTTAGTGTAACTTAAATAAACTTATAGATCACTTATTTATGGTGATTATTGGAGCTGATTAAAATTAAGATGTTGTTGATGAGAAAAGTTATTCTTCTAAACCACTTAAGGGTGGCTTAGTGACAAAAGGTTTTTTGGTTATCACTTTAAAATGTGTGAGGTATAAAGTTCAATTCCTGTTATGTGCAAATAACTTTGAAGTGACTACGCCAACCTCCTAAAAAGTCATAGGTTGAGTATGTGTGACGGTGGGTTCAAACCCCGTGAAATAGTCATGCAATGTGTCAGAAAACTTGGTTACCAAAATATATATATATATATATTCTTCTAGATATACTTTAAAACCGAACTACTCAAGTGTTTGACCGTTATCACGACTATTGGTGATTCAACCGAACTACTCAAGTGTTTGTACTACCCAAAAATGTAATGCTAACAGGGTAGTGAAACTTGAATGTATCTTTAAACATTGAGGACGATAATAGTAACAAAATAAATAACGACACTGAAATTTATTTCACATGAGTTGACCATTTTTGTAGGAGAATAAAACAAAAAACAAATTTTGGACGCTTGGTATTGGATCTCTATTTTTAAAAAGGTTTTGGATCTAATCTCAACATTGTAATTTAACCCATTCAAAAAATAATTGGTGATGTTAAAAAAGGATAAGGAATTGTACTAACAAAAAAGTGTGTATGATATCATTGGATGTAGTCACTTTGCACGTCTACAAAAGTGTACCTTAACATAATAAGATAAGATAGTACATCAAGATACAAAATGTATTTTAGAGCAATGGGCATCGTGGCTATTTTTCTCGCCACTTCCTGCGTGTCATTCGCCACTAGTTAGCCATGACACCCCTACTTTAGCCGTTGTCTCGCCGATTTCGATTTCGTTGTGTAGAGGAATAAGAGAAACAATATAAAATGTATCCCCCCAATCTTTTTTTGATTTTCTAAATAGGTAGGTTGTGTGTGTGAGCGTGGATTGTGGATGAGTGGGGCCCAAATTAGGTTAAGATGTGGTGTGTTATAAGGAGAAGATATTTTGAGATGTTGTGTTGAAATGATGTGGCACTCGTGAGGCCCAAATGACATGACATTTTTATACCATGATACCTTATGCTCTTATCGTGCAACTTTTTTTCAATGATATACATTTGTACACATTATTTTTCTTTCATTGATGGATGTTATTTGTATTTTTTTCTTATGTCAAATTAACTTTAGAGTTAAGTACATTTTTTGTCCTTGTGATTGTACCAGATTTCACTTTTGGTTCAAAATTTCAAAAAAGTTTTATTTTTTGTCTGAATTTCAAGTTTCGTTTCACTTTTGGTTCAAATTCACGTTGACCGTTAGTTTGACCATTTAAATGATATAAAATGACTAATGTACCCTCATCTTGATGTAGTTTAATTACTAAAATACCCTCCCATTTTATCTTTTTCTCTAATAATATTAACAATAATAAAATTCTTATTATTAAAAAAACAATAATAATAATAATTATTATTATTATTATTAAATTATCACAAACATATCTTCTATACCACATTTTTACACAATCTAATCCATCAAAATTAAAATGCACACAATAAAAACCCTCATCTTCATCATAAAAACAAAACCACAGTTTCATTTTCCTTTAATTCCCAGATCTTCCCACACACAATCAAACAACAAGAATCAAATCCCCAACAATCAAACAACAACAATCAAATCCCCTACAACAACAATCGGTACACATCCTCACAAACCTAATCGGTACACGTCATAACCCTCACCTCAACTCAAAAATCAGCCTCCAAACCTCAACTCAAATTCAATGGTTGTGTTCAACTCGTATAGAGATCTTTAAAGATCTTGCCTTGGGCTGATTGGACGAGCAAAGCAGAAAAAGAAATAATCTTGGGCCTTTGTTGCGGTTTAGACGTGGAACAAAGAAGGAAAAAGAAAAGCCATTTGGGCTTTGGGTGTTTTAGACATGGAGAACACAAGGGTTAATACCATGGAAACTATGTCGTATTTAACGTTTTGCTACAGTACTTTGAGAAGATTAGAAATAGATCTGTGGTGGTTGTTGCGGTGGTTGGTTGCTCCGGTTTGTAGTGATTCGTTGCTGCGGTTGTTGGTGGTTAGTTACTGCGGTGGTTGTGAGTGGTGGGTTATAAGGATTTATAATGGAGATGATGGCAAGTGGTGTTTATTACTAGTGTTCATTTAGAGTGAAAAATGAAAAAGAAAGTGATATATTTGTGTTTAGGATAAAAAGAAAAAGTATAAAAATAATGTAATGAAAAAAGCGAGTGTAAGTTTATATATAATAAAAATAAAAGAATTTTTAGTTTGTGGGACCCATTTGTATTTTCTTATTTTAATGTTATCAAAAGACGAAAATACCTTCGTAATTAACGGTCAAACTAGTCAAACTAACGAAGTTAACGGATTTGGACCAAAAGTGAAACGAAACTATATGTTTCAGACCAAAAGCAAAAAAAATTTGAATTTTGGATCAAAAGTAAAATCTAGTACAACCACAAGGACCAAAAATATACTCAACTCTTAACATTATGATAATATTTGCATCACAAATTATCTTACACGCTTTAAATAAGATTTGCAACTATAATTATTTGTTTGAAGAGCTTCTCACATAATAAAACTGTTTAAGCCCACTCAAATAAGATTGGCCAGACACATGATTTAGCATATTTGTGTCATATAAGCTAATAAGCTCACAAACCCATCTCATAAGCTTAGCCCCATTAGCTTTGTTTTTTTTTCTTTTTCTTTTTAAGAGCACAGGGAGCGGTCGTGCCAAACTCTTCGTGTCAAACTAATAAAGTGGTGTCACGTCAGCAAAATGGAGTTTGCCACCAGAAATGCTATGGCACCAGAATTCAGTGGCATTGGTTTGGCACCAAAATTCTGGTGTCAACTTTTTTTTTTAATTAACTATTATTTAAATAAACTTATTAAACTAAACTAAAATTCATTAAAATTAAAACATTACATTAAAAAAATACATAAATTAAAAGACATAAATTAAAATGCATAAATTAAAAGACATAATTTAAAAAGCATAAATTTAACGGCGTCGGTCGACTAGTTTGGTGGTAGATATTCGGCTCGGATTCGTTCCTTTTGGGCGTTGATGATAGCGGCGTAGGTCGATCCATCCCGCTTGTGTCGATTTGAGAACTTTCATGTCCTCCGCAATCTTTTGAGCTTGAATCAACCGACTCGGTCCTTCGCTTTCTCGCGAGAGCACTTGCATTATGGCCTTGCGGTCTAAGTCGTATTGTTCAGCCATGAATTTCCCTCTAGATAAGCGACTGTGGTAGAACAGAGCTAGCAGTCGAGTTAGAACCGGAACGTTGACTTTTAGCAATTCGTTGCAACCCGGGTGGCCGAGGCAACTCATCATCTCCAAAATGGTCTGGTTCCTTGTCGGTACCCCGAAGACGACTTCTTCGTTGCAAAGTCGATTCGGGGTTTTTCCACTTGTGCCTATCTTTCAAAAAATTCCAAGCACTCCGGTGCTTAAACTCACCCCCGACGATGGTTTCATACAATTGGAGCACCCTCGCCATATGGTTTTCATCGTTCTCCCCACTATGAGCAAGCGTTTCCTCATACAATTGGTTAAACTTTATAACCGCGGCATTCATTGGAGTCCACTTGCCCGTCAATATGTTCTTTGTACGCTCTTGGAAGCTTTTTTTGTTAGCTTCTTGATTGTACACATCTAGGATTTTGTACCAAAAAGTCACCAACTTTTGATCACACCCGGTTTTTGGATCCTCGAAAATTTGAATGAAACTTTTCGCCAAAAGCAACTCATCGGCTTGCGTCCACGCATGTCGAATTCGTCCTTCTTTGGTTTCTTTCTCAACTTCCACATCTTTTTCTTTGTTTCTTTTTGTTACCGACTTCTTACGACCGCGGTTAGACTTCGACGTCGGGGTTGGAAGCGGTTCCTCTTCTTCTTCTTCGGTTTCGTCAACTAGGTGGTGAGATTGTTGCTCGGAATGTGGTTGGAAAGTGGTGAATTGGTTTGATTGTTGTTGTTTGTTCATTTGCATTTGCATTTTAAATTGGTGAAACAACATTTGTTCTTCTTGATTAGAATATTGAGGTTGGAAATTTGGATAGTAAGGCATTTGGGTGAATGAAGGTTGAGTGGAACCGCCCGGATTCGAAGACGACCCCGGAATTTGGTTGGTTGGGTCGGTAAGCATACTGAAAATCCAATTCGGGTTGGGATTCATTTTTTTGAGTGAAAGATGAGAGAATTTGTATAGAAATTGTGTGTGAAGTTATAAAATATAAAGGAGGTATTTATAGGATTTTTAAACGGGTAAAAATAGGGTTTTGGGGGTATTTTTTTCAAATATCCGCTCCCCCCAACGGCTATTTTCAAAAGAAAAAAAAATTATCGATCGCGTGGAATGTTAGCCACGGCGCGAGAGTGCTTGGCGTGAACCACGAAGTGGTGCGCCATGGCTCAATCTCGCGGTGCAAGTAAAGAACTGAACTAAGAAACAAAAAACTTTTGCCAGTGCAAATTCTCCCTTTAGTCTACAATCACAAATTTATATGTTCCACTTTGAATAAACATGTGAATAACTAGTTTCTGCGAAAGGAAAATTGAAAAAGTAGAAGTTATTGTTAGTGACCGTAACCATCATATATACTTGATCAAGTTAAAGCTCTCCACTTTCATGATTTGGTTCGAGTCATTTTCATTGGTTTTGGTCGAGATGCCAAGTATTCCTTTCCAATAGGAAACAAAAGTCATCAATCAAACAAAACAAACAATGTTAGGAATTTTTGGATTTTATAGGTGATTTTAAAATTTGACTCTTCGAGATCGAGACTGATGTATCGAATGAATATGATTTTTGAAACACATTGGTGTGTAAGTGTTTAAAACCATTCCTTTTTGTTGAAACAAAAACATCTTAACAAGTTTGTTGTTACTAGTGTCCGCGTATATGCCGAACAGGCTAATAGCCCGAATGGGCCACACAAAGTCCAAGCGAACCACTCGAGCCCAATCGAATCATTCCAGACCAAGCAAGCTATTCAAGTCCGAAAGGGCCACAAGAGTCCGAACAGGTCATGAAGTTCCAAGCGGGTACAGGACGTCAGCCTAGTAAACAACAAAGCGTTGACTTCATTTCAGAGACTTACAGGGCAACGTCATCAAAGAGATAACGTCACCATAAACACAGAAAGATAGTGACTACACGATAAACCATGACGTCAACTAAAGAGATGTCACAATCCAAGACACAGGCGATAGAGACACGACGAAAGGGTCGTCATCTACATGCCAGAAACCGTACATCTCTACAGTGTTTCGACTAGTATAAATACCCCCGTATTTACTATTTAAATGACAACATTTACTGCACACACACACACACACACTTATTACTATAGCCCCCTCGGCTCCCATATATAGCCCATTCGGCTCATATTCACATACTTGCTCTCACACCCGAGCTTGGTCCTGGGTCAACACCCGGGGCGAGTTAACGGGTATTCTTTCTTACTTTCAGGTAGTTCAAGAGGATACTTCACCAAGAGACGAGGGAACGCACCCTAGACTCAAGACACAGTATTTTACCTTAACAACTAGTTTGTCGTTAAAAGTCCAAAAGATGATCCCAATAGTTGTGTAACAGGAAAGAAAATAACAATCAACTCCATATTCAAGAAGTATTTCGATACGATTATTTTTCTTTATTATAAATATAAACAATCAGCAGGAACTCTATTTGCCAACCGGAGCCCCGACCTGACTCGTCATCCAGCCTACAACCCGGCCCAAAACCGGCCCAAAATCCAGCCCATTTAGCATAAAATTTACAAAACACCCCCACACTATGACACAAATTACAAAAACTACCATCACTTTAAAATAATTACGAAATTCCCCCTCTCCCACTAACGACTGTTAATTAACGACCGTTATTTTTTTAACAACATATGAAAATAGTCCTTGGGGTCAGTCGTTACTTAACGAACGTTAAGTAACGACCGTCCTCACTTTAAAAAAATTAAAAAATTCCCCCTCCCCCACTAACGACTGTTAAGTAATGTCCGTTATATTTTTTTCTAGCAATTAACTTTTTTTAACAACTTACGAAAATAGTCTTTGGAGTCGGTCGTTACTTAATGAACGTTAAGTAACGACCGTCCTCACTTTTAAAAGAATTACGAAATTTCCCCTCCCCCACTAACGGCTGTTAAGTAACGACCGTTAGTTTTTTTTAATTTACGAAAATAGTCCGTCGGTCGGTCGTTACATAACAAACGTTAAGTAATGACCGTTTGTCCTTTGTGCCCCGCGGCGAAGCGCGGGTAACCCAACTCGTTTTTAACAAATTTAGAGGTTCTTCTTTTGTTTGAAAATCAAATAGATTTATACGGGTGTTCTACCACGTCAGGTTTTTACTTATAATATTCCCACAACACAACTCCCCCCCCTTTTCTCCGGTATAACGCAAGTTATACGTACACGAGAAGTTATAAGTACATGAGAATCACAATTTTTATCTTATTCACAAAAAAAATAGAAATTCGAATAATATACGTTACCACTATCGCGCGTGACGTTTACTCAAAAGCACTGTGCAGTTATAGCGACACAATAGGTGCACAATGTGTATAATTAAAGGAGGGTTGTGTAACATTACACCGTGCTCCGTTATAAGCGAAGTCTTTCTAACATGTCTTTTTAGGGCCGGGCATTATAGATCGCGGATCAGGTCGGACTGAACCGAGAAACCGGACCGAACATATATCGGTCCGGTCTCGATATACTCTTTTCCTCATTTTTGGTCCTTGGTCCGGTTCAGTCACTATATTGGTTCGTTAAACTGAACCGGACCGACGACCCGGACTAGAACGGACCAGACCGACCCAGTGAACATTTTGGTATGAACTTTTGGACCAAATCGGTTTTCATCCGGTCCGATATTCAGATCGTACTTAGCCTTATGTCTTTGTATGTGCTAACTGTTTAAAAAGCTACTTAAACCCAAAAATGACACAAGAATTAAGAAATTCAATTTTTTATGCCATATTCTAGAGGGTGTATTTCATATTCATTTAAAACTCATGATCTATTCTATTGATGTTCAAGATGGCATGTCGAAAGTCGAAACATTGGGTACAATACAAATGGATTACGGTCAAAAACTAGTAGCTTTCAATGAGAAACGAAATGTCTCATGCTTGATTGGTGGGTAAACCACTCTATGCTTGAAAAGTTAAATAGTAAAATAATAAAATGATGTTTTTAAATATAACTAATTAGAGCACCTCGCTAAGGGGCTCGTTGTAGCCTCGCGTCGACATATAACGTCAACGAATAAAGCCAAAATTACACCGGACCTCGCGTTATAGATAGTGTCGTTGAAATCAACAACTAGTGTTATCAGTTTTTTTTTAAGAAAGGCTAGTGTTATCAGTTTTTTGTGTGTGTGTGTGTGTGTTATATTTGTGTTTTATTGGTTATGTAAGGGTCCGGAGGTGTCTTATAACTGAGTGATGTGTTTGTGGGTGTTTGGGGGGGGGGGGGGGGGTTAGAGAGGAAAAAAAATACTAAGGTGATAACACTTTTTACTGTAACACGAGCCTATGGCTCCGAGGCACTGAATAACACCAGTTTTTTTCTTTTTTAAATTTATTTTTCGTTGGACCCATTCAAGCATCCACATTTTATAGTGGGAAAATTCGTAAAATAGACCGGTCGCCTAAAGTACCCTTTCTAGACCTCAAAAAGTAAACTTCCTAAAATAGACCAGTCGCCTGGTCTCTTAAGTCGCCTAAAGAACTTTTCACTTTTTGTGTAAGTTACTTTTCAGACATGTTTTTAGGAGACTTATTTTTTTAATCGACTTTAGGCAAAAAGTGACTTACATGTCTGAAAAGTAACTTACACAAAAAAAGTGAAAGTTTTTTAGGTGACTTAAGAGACCAGACGACTGGTCTATTTTGAGAAGTTTACTTTTTAAGATCTAAAAAGAGTAAATACTTTAGGTGACCAGTCTATTTTAAGAATTTTCCCATGCTTGACCTTTTAGACGTAAAGTCAAGTAAAATCGACTTATTTGTCTGGCATTCTGGCAATGAATTGAATTGTCACATTTACTCCAAGGGTACCTCTATTGATACCCCCGGCTCATTGAATAATGTCAAAAGATACAAAAGATTTTTTTTGTACTTCATTTTTTACAATGCAACGCAGTTTTTTATCAGTTTCTGTTCCGTAATTTTTGACAGTTTCATACTTTTGACCTGTTAAACTTTATATTTTTTGTTCCGTTTTTTCCGTATTACAGTTTTGTAACATATACAAAATTACAAAAATACAAAAAAAATAAAATACAAAAAAACCGCAAAATACCCGGGAAGGTACAAACGGTGTTTCAGGGGTACATATATCATAAGCCTTACTCCAAAACAAAAATGTCCATTTCAATGGAACAAATTTGCAATAAATAATTGGATTTACCTAAAAGTAAAAAACCTTTGGTTAAAGATAACAAAAGACAAGAAGAAGAGATTGCTCATTTTTTGGTTTTATGCTCATTGGATTTGAGACCCGTGAGTCGACCATGACCTATATGCCCCTAATCCTGTCCAAGTAAATAATGCAACATGCTAGCTACTTTTTTTTTAAGTGTACTTCATTTGCATTATCTTTTAGATCATAAGGTCTAGAGTGTGATAACGTACGTGTATTTCGAAGGCTTAAAACGAAAATATGGTATAGGCTAAAATTTTAGATAATTGTTTTATATATCCAAAAATCTGAAAATTAAGTATCCAAATATTTTAATTTTTTATAAAACTTTTATTTGAGTTGCAAAGTGACAATTAATATATCTTAACTTTCGAATCAATTCCAAACAAAATTTTCAATATTCGAATATGAATAATTTTTAACACCCCCGACTCTAGTATTTTCCTTTTATTTCAACCATATATCTCAATTTAACCCAGTATTTTCTGGTTAAATTATCATGGGGTAGGTTATAAACATGACTCCCTAAAACACAATTCGTATCTTTTACTTTTTGTGTGTTTTTTTAATATAATATGACAAGTCAAAAATATTAAATTGACAGAAAGTACAAAACGTAAACTGATAAAAAACTGTATTGTACTTTTAACAAGGAAATATTTTATTATGAGATTAAATAAATAAGTAGACCTCCTAAATTTCATTAAAAGAAAAGTTTTTATACATTTATCTTAATTGTATTTTGTGTTTGATCCTTATCCAATCCAAGATGTACATGTACTTAGGGGTGAGCACGGTCCAAGGACCGGACCGGAGCGGCCAAGACCGGACCGGACCGAGGTTAATAGAGTAATTTATCATTATACATGTATGGTATTATCATTGAAAACATAATAAACGTTGCTTGTAATTGATTATTAATAAGTTTTTAGTCTTCAAGTTATTGCTAACGGGACCAAAATAATAATAAATGTGAAATGACGCGGCTTTGGTCGAGAATTACACACAAAGAGGACACCCCGATAAGATCCGCTTTTAGTACGGGGCGGGTTTGGGGGAGCATCACGCCCTAACGGGGGCCCCGATTAAATCCTCGACGGGGATCGGGACGGGTTTGGGGAAAACTTTAGTAAGCGGGTTTGGGGATGGTCGCCCCGCCCCAAACCTGTCCCGTTGCCATCCCTATAAACACGACTCCCTAAAACACCATTCGTACCTTTTACTTTTTGTGTGTTTTTAATATAATATGATAAGTCAAAAATATTAAATTGACAGAAAATACAAAACATAAACTGATAAAAAACTGTATTGTACTTTTAACAATGAGGTCAAAAAAAAATATTTTATTATGAGACTAAGGTATGATGTTTGATAAAGACTTAAAATCATAATTGAAAATTTTGGTGATTAATTAGTCATCAGAGGCTAGTTTTTGCTTTGTTGCTTTAAAGTTAACAAATGACTTTCTAGGAAAAACCATGAGGGGAGGGTCTCCATATTAAGTCATGACTTAAATAATAAGTTTACAAATTTATCCTCCTACTTTTTCACATATAATCTAACATAACTGCTTTTCAGGGTATAAAAGTAATTTTTTTCAATTCAGACACTTTATTCAGCACATAAAACAAACAGTCATATATCTATAAACAAACAGACAACATATAACTAGAAAAATACTTTAATTTTACAGAACTTAATAAAAAATTAAACAAACAGGCCCTAAATAAATAAGCAGACCTCCTAAATTTCATTAAAAGAAAAGTTTTTATACATTTACCGGTTAACTTGCTAGTTAAGTCTCTATATAAGGTACAAATTTCCCATGTTCTCTTATAAAAAAAACCATCCAACAAAACCAACAAACACGTTCCTAGTCATATTCCAAAACACGTTACACCCCTTTATAAATAAACACAAACAGAATCCTAAAACCAAAACCTTAAACTCACCAATGGCCAAACCAAAAACACTATTCTTAACCATCGTAATCCTATGCATCATAACCATAGCATCAAGCGCACTTATAGGTGGTCGTACCAAGATCAAAGACGTGAAAAACGACAAAGAAGTGCAAGAGTTAGGAAAGTATTGTGTCGAAGAAAATAATCGAAAAGTTGGTTCGAATGGTTTAAAGTTTGTCGAAGTTGTTAAGGCCGAGAGTCAAGTGGTGTCCGGGACTAAATACTATTTGACGATTAAAGCGATAAGTTCGAAAGGTGGCAAGAATAGTTTTTTCGATGCTGAAATTGTGGTGAAACCATGGCTGCATTCTAAAGAGTTGCTTACTTTTCGACCCGGAAAAGGGTCGAACTAATTGGCCTCACAAGGACGTTTGCGCTTGTTATCACGGGTTTAGCAATAAGTTATGTCATCTAGCTAGATCACGAATGATGTTATTTATGTACGTTTTGTGTAATAAATAAGAAGTTTGAGTTTCTTATAAGCCTATAGTTTGAACTTGTTACCATGATTTTTAGTTGAACTTGAAAATATTTTTGGTTTTTTACATTCGGATTGCAACTTAATTTATCATTGTTTTATTTAGCGAAAAACAGAATAGCAGCTAGTTTCATTCTGAAAGGAAGCAGGGGATGTTTGGGTTTAGCTTATATTGGGTGCTTATTGTTTAAGTAATTTACCGTTCTAGAGGAAATAGGAGAGTTCCCACGCTTCTAGACGAGTAATCCACCTAAGTATCTGAAAGTAAGACAGAAAACCCATTAGCTCTCCCCGGGTATTGACTCAGGACCAAGCTCGGGCGTGAAAGTAAGTACTTTTGTAAGAGCCGAAGGGCTATAAGTAAGAGCCGAAGGGGCTATAAGTAATAAATGTGTGTGTGGTGAAATTGATGCTGCTCATCAAGTAGTAAATGCTTGGGTATTTATACTACTTGAAGTACTGTTTAGAAATATTGTTCTTGACACCTTGGGAATGAAGGAGACGACCTATGCCTAGCCTTTGCCTTGGGTGTCGGTACTCCTTGGAGACATCGCTCCTTAATTCCCGGGATAGTGATGTTGCATAAGTGTTTGTTATTGTCCAACGGTTTAAAGAAGTGTCCCTCTTTATCGAGCCTAACGTTTTGTCTTCTTTCGGGTTGATGTAGTGCGCCCGTCCGGACCCGTCCGACCCGTTCGGATATGGTGCCCGTCCGGTATATACGCGGACATGTCCCCCCCAGTATGACTTTAATAGTCGCAAACTATTAAAGTGATACTTAAAAGTGCTCAGTTGAAAGGACCGGAACCACTGCTTTTGCTTTCGTCCTCTCCGTTTTCATCTTCTTTTTTTTTTTTAAAACGCCTTCCTTGATGAATATGGGACAAAACCCATAATTACAGTGGGTTAAAATTCATTACTTGCTTTCGCCCCTTTTCATCTGGGACGCACACGTGGCACGCATCTTGCAACGGAGGGTCAAGATTGGGCCTTGCCAGCTGTGTGACATGTTGCCCCGGCCCAAAGCCCGATGCTTTGCCTATAAATAGCCCACCGCTTCTTTTTACTGCGTGTAAAATCTTGAGCCGAACGTCCCTTCTTCTTTTTGCTCTTCGCGCTTTCAGGTATATACTCCTTCCTTTGTATTTTTGATAATTTGTCCCCTCCGGTATCTTTGAAAATGTCCGAAGAGGATCAAAACGTGGAGGTCGTCCTGCCTGTTAAGTCTGACATGCATTCCTACTCATCTACTATGACTGCCAAGGATGTAAAGGCTTTGGCCTTCAAGCATAACATTCCTCTAGATTTGCACCCGGTGGCCCTTACTGCCGAATGGACTATGGATAAGTTAACGGATGACTTTATAGGTCTTTACGAACAATATTTTGAGTTTTCTGGAGTTAGGGTGCCGTTTTCCACCCTTCTTTTGGCTGTGCTTGACCACTTCCGTGTGCACATCTCTCAGTTAGTACCTATAGGGTTGACTCGGCTGACCCTGTTCGAGTTATATTGTCGGAGTCTACACATTGTCCCTTCGGTGAACTTGTTCCGTGTATTTTATAAAATCGGCAAACAAGGGGATTGGTTTACCTTTGAGAGGAGGGTTGGTCCGGGATCCGGTGGGAAGATTTTAAACGAGACCTTTTCCGGTTTAAAAGGGTGGAAGAAAAGGTTTTTCTTTCTAGATCGAAGAGCTATTCCTCAGGCTATGGCTTGGAGGCATCACGATTCTGACATACATGATCCTCTTCCTACCGATGGCTTCCGCGCCTCTGATGTTGTGACATTGACCGATCAAAGCATCGATATTAGACCCGTACCTTCCGGATTACTTTTTCACGCCGGGTTGGCCACCACTTGGGAGTTCTCTGGATTTCTTCCAATTTTCAAAGATACCGAGGGGAATGGTAATGACCCATTATTATTTATTTATGGCCCCTTCCCTGACACCAGTCCCTTTTTCTTGTTTTGGAGGGTATGCTTTATCTTTTTCCTGAATCGTTTTTTCTCCCCTAGCATTGTCCACGATGTGTGAGTAATCCTACATTTCCCTATTCTGGGATGGTGCTACTATCGAGCAGGGTGATGCCCTTTCTGCTCGAGATGCTATTACCTCACATACCACTGGTCCTTTTACTTGTTAACCGATCTCTTTCCACGGAAAAAGACTGCCAGGTTTGAAGTAAGTGGAAATTCCTGAAATCCAAAATTGTTGCTATTGAGGTAAAGAAAAAGCCCGTGCGGCCGCTAAGAAGCGAGCCGAGAGAAAAATAGCTGCTGGTGGTGAGGGTGGTTCAAAGGGGAAGCCGAAGAGGCGTAAAGTTTCTGCTGTCCGTGCTGAGGAGGAGGATTCTACTGAGGAGGCCTCTTCCGCGAGTCCTCTTCGAACTGTTGCACCCAATCCCTCCTTTCTGTTAAAAGATGTTGATGATGCGGGAAACTGCTGATCAACGAGAAGACGAAACATGTCAGCGTCCCTCATCACGATTCTGCTAACACCACTCATGATCATACTGTAGATCACGACGAGAGCTTTGGTGAGTCAAGAGGACATGGAGAGACGGTTGAGACTCATCCTGCCGATGAGACCCTTAGGCTTGACTGAGAAGTCCCTTCTGCCACGGAATCCTGAAAAGAAGGCTGTCCAAGACCTTGTTCCCGTGGTCCGCTCTAACCTAGCTGGTATGTTTGTATATCCTTTGAATTTCTTTTCCTTGAGCGTATTCCATTGTGTATTTCCCTAAACTTTGTCTTATTTTTAGAGATCATGCCGATGGAGCTAGATATCCTCCCGTCCTGGTTTCTGATTTATGTTCCATAAGTGGACCATCCACCAAAGGTCTCGAGTGGACACTCCTGAGGAATGTAGGGAATTGTTGACACATTTGGCTCCCCCTGCTGTTAGAGAGGAGATGAATGCTTATGATAACAATACTGCCATGGAAAGGGCTTGGTTTAGTAATTTTGCACATAGGGGGTCATGGCTCAAACTGATGCTCTCCTCCGGTTTGAAGCTCTTTATGATGCCCATCTGGCCTTGAAAGAAAGATGTGAAGATGTAACCCGCCAACTTGTGAGCACCCGGACGGACTTTACCCATGTGTCTAACTTGTACAATACTTTGTCCAACAGATATCAGCAGGTCCGAGGAGAGCATGCCGGTTGCGCTGAGAAATTGATTAATGCTGAGCGGGAGAGAGATGAGTTGAGGGCTGTTAATGCTGATCAAGTCTCTCAAATTAAAGAATTGGAAGCTGAACTTGCTAGGAAAGATTCTGCTTTGGTCTTTTCCGATCGGGTGTCCAACGAGAGGGCTGTTGAGAATGAGAGGCTTGTGTCTAAGCTTGGGTACCTTGAAAAAGAAAAAATTGATTCCATTGGGAAGCTCCTTCCTACAGTTGTCAGGCGTCTTTTGAACAGCCATGAGTATAAGGAGAGCTTGTCTATTCCTTTTAATTTAGCCATTCAGGCCGGGTGGGCCAAAGGTTTAGCTGTGAAACGGTCTGAGGAGGACCTTATGGATGTATTGAGGGAGGTCCAAGGTTTTGATCCTCACTCAGATACAAGGATGGCCGTCGAGTATGACAAGCTTTTTACCAAGACCTATCCTTTCGTAGAAAAGATTTCCGGTCTTCCTCGTCGGACCGTCCAGGAGCTCCTAAAGATGTATCCTGCTCCTCCTCCCCAAGACGCCCCGACAAAAGTTAATCCATCCTCCCAAGCTCCTGATGGTTCTAAATCTGTGCCCCCAAGGGGCTAATGTGTAATAGATATTACTGTGTGGACATGTATGTAATAAGTAGGTGCACTTTTGATTACTTCCAAACATTGTATTATTTTGTCGAAAGTCTGCCGCGGACTTTCTTCTGTTGTGTTTCACATATTTTTGTCGTGCCTTGTCTTGCTGTGCTTCCCTTTACCTAGTATGTCTTATTTTCATGCGCCTCTTGGCAATCTATGGTCCCTAGGATTTTATTTATGATTATAACCATTATCTGCAGGTTTGTCCTGTCCGGCCGGACTAAACCCCTTCGCCTGACCAGTCCCTTTGACGGGTCCGGATTTATTATGTCCGAAGGGGCTAAGCCCTTTGGTATGATTTATTAGTCCCTGTGACTTAGTTGTCTGTAGGTTTACCATATCCGGAGGGGCTAGGCCCTTCGGTATGGTTTATTAGTCCCTGTGACTTAGTTGTCTGTGGGTTTTCCATATCCGGAGGGGCTAGGCCCTTCGGTATGGTTTATTAGTCCCTGTGACTTAGTTGTCTGTGGGTTACCATATCCGGGGGGGCTAGGCCCTTCGGTACGATTTATTAGTCCCTGTGACTTAGTTGTCTGTGGGTTACCATATCCGAGGGTTATAACAATCATTCATCGGAAAATTGCCCTACCCATTGAAATTTGGGGTACGAGCTATCACATTCACTAGTTAAATATAGTGTGTAGAGATACAGAACTCATAAAATAATAAAACCTACAAATAGCATTTGCGTAAGTTGATCGCGTGCCAAGTCCGAGGGACTATCTTGTCCTCCATTGTTTGCAACTTGTAAGAGCCATTCTCGAATGCTTCTGTAACTCTGTATGGGCCTTCCCACTTGGGTCCCAGCTTCCCTTGATCCTCCACTCTACTTGCCTCATTCCTTCGATACACAAACTCTCCTGGCCTAAATCCCGCTGGGCGTACTTTCTTGTTGTAGTACTGTTCCACTTTTGACTTGTATCTGGCTTCCCGTATGGCGGCTGCTTCCCTTCGTTCCTGTAGTAAGTCTAGGTTCAAACGTTGCTCTTCGTCGTTGAACTCCTCCCTGATCATCAATGTTCGGTAGGACGGCATGCCTATTTCTGCCGGAATAACCGCTTCACTCCCGTAGGTCAGACTGAAGGGAGTCTCGCCATTGCTTTGCTTGATTGAAGTGCGGTGGGCCCATAATACATTCGGCAATTCGTCTACCCATCCTGCCTTTTCCCTTCCTAACCTGGTTTTGATTCCTTCCATAAGGCTTCGGTTTGCCCTTTCGACTAAACCGTTAGCCTGCGGATGAGCTACCGCTGTATTCATCTGTCGAATCTCAAACCTTGTACACCAACTTTTGAAGGGGTCGCTTACTAGTTGTGCTCCATTGTCCGTGACAATGACTCTTGGGAGACCATATCTGCATATGATGTTGTCCATCACGAAACGGATTATCTCCTTGCCAGTTATCTTGACCAGTGGCTTTGCCTCTACCCACTTGGTGAAGTAATCGATGGCCACAATTACGAACTTAGCTCCTCCTCTGGCCGGAGGTAACGGACCAAGTATGTCCATTCCCCACTGGTAGAAAGGCCACGGGGCCATAATGGAAGTCATGAATGTTTTCGGAAGTCTCGGTATCGGGGAGTGAATCTGGCATGAGTCACACTTATCTACCTCTGTCTTAGCGTCTGCATGCATGGTGGGCCAATAATAACCTTGCCTCATTGCCTTCCTTACTACCGCTCTAGGACCCACATGCATTCCACAAGATCCCATGTGAATTTCCCGAATGACATAATTTGCCTGAAGAGGTCCTACACATCGCAACATAGGAATCAAATAGCCCTTTTTGAATAGGACTCCTGACTCCATTGTATATTGGCCTATCTTGGCACGCAGAGCTCGTGCCTCGTTGTTATCCGATGGTACTATGCCTTCCTCCAAGTACTTGATGATGGGAGTCATCCAGTTATCACCCTCCTCCTCTACTATAGTCTGCACTTCTAGGACCTCCGTTGACCGTTCACTCAGGACCTCGACCAATATTTCTTTGGTAAGGTGGTGGAACGGCACGGTAGCTAGCTTGCTCAATACATCAGCCTTCTGATTATTTCCTCTTGGTATATTTTCAATGGAGAAGGTCTTAAACTCGGAGATGTACTTTCTAGCTTTGGCTAGGTATTTGATCATTGAACCGTTGCTAGCTTCGTACGCCCCGTTAATCTGACTGGCCACGAGCTTGGAATCTACCTTAACCTCTATCCATAGGACATTCATCATTCGTGCTATACGTAGCCCTGCTAGGAGAGCCTCATATTCTGCCTCGTTATTAGTGCTGGCAAATGTTAACCGGAGGGCATAAGCATATTCCACTCCACTAGGTCCAATTAAAATAAGACCGGCTCCTGAGCCTTTCGAACTGGCTGCCCCATCAGTGTAAAGGGTCCATGCCTCTGTGTCGTCTATCACCGGAGAGACCTCCGGTCTCCGAAAATATTCATCTTCCCTTTCTCCATCTGGGGCATCAGAAAGGAAATCTGCTAGGACTTGACCTTTTACTGCATTCCGCGGTATGAAAGAGATTTTGTATGTTCCTATCTCTACTGCATATTTTGCTAGCTTCCCCGAAGCTTCTGTCCTACTAAGTATGTTTTTAATTGGCTGGTCCGTGATGACCTTTACCGGATGAGCTTCAAAATATCTCCTTAGCCTTCTGGTCATGTTAACCAATGAAAGGGCCAATTTTTCCAGCGGGGAGTAGTTCCTCTCTGCTTCGTTTAGTGTTCTACTCACATACTGTACGGGACATTGTCTTCCATTCCGGTCTGTCAAAAGCACTGCGGAGACCGCCTCCCTAGATACCGCTAGGTATGCGTACAACGTCTCTTCCGGGAAAGGTGGTGTCAGCGACGGAAGTGACATGATCAGTCTCTTCATCTGCTGGAATGCCTCCTCCGCCTCCGGGGTCCATCGGTATTCGTGCTTGTTCTCCTTTGTTATATTTTTGAGTGTATTGAAGAAAGGGAGGGCCCTTTCGGCTGATTTGGCCAGGAAACGATTTAAAGAAGCTAGTTTCCCGCTGAGGCTTTGCATCTCCTTCAATGTTTTAGGAGATTGAAGATCTGATATAGCTTTCGTCTTTTTAGGATTCGCCCGGATTCCCTCCGAAGTGACCATGTACCCCAAAAATTTGCCTTCCTCTACTCCGAACGAACATTTTTTGGGATTTAGCTTCATATTTATTGTCCTCAAGCTTTCAAATGTCTCTGCTATATCAGCCAAGAGACTTGTCTCTTCTTTACTTTTGATTACCATATATCTTCGTATGCTTCAGGTTTCTTTTCCTTTTTGGTTTTGGAAGGTCGAGTCTACCAGTCTTTGGTAGGTGGCCCCTGCGTTCTTTAGGCCGAACTGCATCTTTGTATAACAATAAGTTCCTTGCTCTGTGTAGAAAGCTGTTTTTTCTTCGTCCTCTTTTGCCATTTGGATTTGATGATACCCTTTGTAGGCATCCAAGAAACACTTGTATCCCTGAAACCATAACCGCTCAACTTTGCAGTCATATGTTGGGTAAGGGATAATAACCACTCCTTTGGGCATTGCCGAGTTCAGGTTTTTGAAATCGTGCCAATTTCTCCATCCGGCACACATCTTGACTAAGACTGGTTGGAGATATATGTCGGGTATTGACAGACGGCTATCCCCTGCTTTGATCCATTCGGTGACTTCCTTGGTAACTGCCCGCTTTTTCTGGAGGGAAGTTCTTCTCTTTTGACTCACTGGGATGAGGAGGGTTACATTGAGGGAGCGTGGCTCTATGACCTTTCGAGGGACTCCAGTCATGTCGGTAGGTTCCCAAGCGAACCCTACATGTTGCCTTTCAGAAGCGTTTTCAGTTGCTCCTTACAGCCCTTGGAGAGTTTCCTCCGTTGGTGACCATTTGGTCTGGGAAATCTGGGGTTGTCAAATTATTGCTCGGTAACATCAATGCCCTCTTCTTCTTGGGGCATTTCTTCCACCTTTTCATCGTTTCTCTTTCAGAGTCGCATTCAGCACATGTGTGTGTTTCGAGCGTTCAAAGTAGCTTCCCTTTCGGAGTTGGATATTGACCATTGAATGAATAGTGACGGAATGGCATGTAGTTTCTCAGGCTGGTCTACCCCAGTATTACATTGTATGGGGATGGTGCGCGGTGATTATACGAATATTCATTGATGTCCTTCGGGCTAATCTTCTTCCCGAAGGCATTCTTCAAGGTCAATTTTTCCCAAGGAGTTTCGCCAACTCCCCTGACAAAAACCACCAAATCCGTTCTAGGTTTTCCTGGAGTCCGGCCCTCACTTTCTCCAGGGAGGTTCTCGAAGCATGTTCGAACTTTGGGTCCCTACCACGAATGATCCTTCGTCCACATAGACCCGCCTTACGAGATATCCTTCAACCTCTGCTTCTATTATCAGTGGCTCGTCCGACGCATCATCTGTCATAATTGGGGGAAAGAGATAGGGGTGTTCATCCCAGGATCCGTTGCTGTTGCGGTCATTTTTCGTTTCTTCTTTTTCGTAGAGTGAACGATTGACCATGTTAATTCACCTTCTGTAATATAGGGTTTATGTTTTGTTCCTTTCCACTCTTTGCTCAGGGTCTTCATCAATTGGATTCGTTTCCGATTCTAAGGCGGTTTTCTAGTTGCTTTTTAATTGGATACATCATTTGTGTGATGACCCTTATCCTGGTGATACTCACAATATTTGATGGTCGCCGTCCTTATCGGTATTAGCCACAGGTCTGGTGGTGGTTAATTTGTTGTGCGTTTCTGTTGCCAGTATTTCTTTGGACATTTTGTCAAGGAATCTAATGAAAGTACCGGTACGGCTCTGTTTGCTTGCTCCCTTTGGGGGTATGGAGCTCTGTAATCTCTGTGTCTTCCTGTATTGAAGTTGTCTCTGACCTTGTAAGAATTTCTATAGTCGCCCTTTCGGAAATCTTTTCCCGGGCTGTTCCGACCGTCTCGGTCGTCTCTTCTGGCAGCTGGAAAAGTCAGTCGTTGGTGGACGTCTCGTGACCTTATCCGAAAAGGAATCGACGTTGGATGTCTCGTGGATTTCCGGTGGTATTCGCAAGGGCGTATGCCTCTTCGGCCTTTCGAACTTTCATCTAACGTTCATATTTCTATTGACCGTCTTACGGCACATTACTGGCCAAATAACGCCTTGGCTAATTCGGGGGACTTAACAGAGTCCATGAATGATGAAATCTTCATAACTCAGGAACTCCTATGATGGAATTACCGTTCCGCACGTCCATCTTTCCTTGAATGCCGTTAGGGTTTCATTGGCTTTTCTCACTATCTTGGTGATTTCGTGAGGTTCTTTGTAACACGCTTTCCTGGTTGAATATCTAGTGGTGAAAGCCTCTCTCAGCCTCACCATTCATTTACGCTACTTGGGGGCATGGCTCTCGAACCATCCCCTGGCTGATCCGTCCAATGTTTGCTGAAACATTCGGCACCATACCGGCATGGGCCATTCCCCTGAGTTCGCAGCCCCCACAAAACGATTCAAATGGTCTGCTGGATCAGTGGACCCGTTATACAATGCGATGTTGGTTGGCATGCTATATTCTGGACCAGAGAACTCGATTATTCTTCGCGTAAAGGGCGTCTTTAATGTTTCTTTGAAAGGCTTACTTAAATCTTCATCATCAATCTCCTTTCCCTTCACAATGCGATCTTCATTGGGGTCTTGGTCTTCTATCTCGAAGTTCAGCCGTATCGGGTTAGCTTTGTTTCGCTTGTTGTGATCTTTGATTATAGACTTCATGGCGGATATGTGCCCTTCGATTTGTTCTTTTGTTAGAGGGGGAGTTCCTTCTCGGCCGTCTTGACCCTCCGGACCTCCACCTCTTGTGGGACTAGTCATTCTTGGTAGATAAGATCAGACGTCCCACGGATGGCGCCAATTTGTTTAAGTAATTTACCGTTCTAGAGGAAATAGGAGAGTTCCCCGCTTCTAGAAGAGTAATCCACCTAAGTATCTGAAAGTAAGACAGAAAACCCGTTAGCTCGCCCCGGGTGTTGACCCAGGACCAAGCTCGGGCGTGAAAGTAAGTACTTTTGTAAGAGCCGAAGGGGCTATGAGTAATAAATGTGTGTGTGGTGAAATTAATGCTGCCCTTCAAGTAGTAAATGCTTGGGTATTTATACTACTTGAAGCACTGTTTAGAAATACTGTTCTTGACACCTTGGGAATGAAGGAGACGACCTATGCCTAGCCTTTGCCTTGGGTGTCGGTACTCCTTGGAGACATCGCTCCTTAATTCCCGGGATAGTGATGTTGCATAAGTGTTTGTTATTGTCCAACGGTTTAAAGAGGTGTCCCTCTTTATCGAGTATAACGTTTTGTATTCTTTCGGGTTGATGTAGTGCGCCCGTCCGGACCCGTCCGACCCGTTCAGATATGGGACCCGTCCGGTATCTACGCGGACAACCACAAAGAGGTCTTTAAACACAAACAAAATACATATATATGAGTGGTGCACGGACTAATTAAACTCAAACCTTTTTTTTGTAAAGGGTTGCCCTGGTAATATATATTACACCAAAAAAACATTGAAGTGCAAAAGATGTAGGTGAAGTTCTACATCACAGCCTGTTACCAGGCTAAATAAGAACGCATCATTTGTGCTAAAACCAAAACAACATAAGATTGACATGTCAATCTCATTAAACAACTACCTCTATGCAAATGTGGCACAACCTATGAAGCAAAAATAAATCGACTCACACGAAATGCCAATAACCATACGACAATCATCAACTCTTTTTGCTATAGGCATTCTCATGCTCCACTTCCTCGATATCCTCCCTATCAAAGTAGTGAACCTTCGTTTCAGGAGAAAAAGCTACATTTCTTTTAAGAGAGTCCGCTTTACTACCCGACTAAATACCAGTTTTCCTGTGAGTCTTCTTGGGAGGAGCCTCCACCTTCTTACGTGCATCATCAACCAAGCCATCAATGGGTTTCCCATTATCTTCCACAAAAACATTCTCGACTTCCTCACTATCACCATCATTAACGGTACTCTCAATATTATTACTTTTTTGCCAATCCGATTTATCAGTTTTAAACATATCATCCTGGTCCTTAAGCGCATCAAACGAATTTTTGAAGGAAATCATATTGATATCATCAAACTTCAAGCTTACCTTTTTAGCAGTCGACTAAGTGTTTGTACGAACCATTTCCTTAGGTTGAGAGGTGGAAGCCTCACCATGCACATTCACTGATTTGCCAACAGGATACCATTGATATGTCGCGGTTTAGAAGCATGTTTCTGATGTGCGAGTGATTGCAAACCGCAGTTTTACGACCCTCATAGGCAGTGTATCTAATCGTTGTAGTGTAGTATAGGCAAGACTCGGGGGGTTATTATCGTTCTCTAGGGGAATAGTTTGGGTAAACTCGAATTGTATAGTCACTAAGGTCTAGAGGTTGAGAGAAGAGTATTTTTGTATTTTTATATTTTATGAAAGCAAGTAAAATCTCGGGTTTAAAGGGGGTTTGATTAAATTAAACTACTCCTAAATATATTCTAATTGCAAGAAAAGTAAATGTGATGGAAAACTCTTATGGTTAAACTAATGTGTTTACCTAATCATGCACTATTCCCTAGTTATCTTCTCTTGTTTTATTACCTGTTACCCTCGTAATGGAATATGTAAGTATCTAATAATTAAACACCTAACTCGGAATCAACCCATATGACAAGGTAGTATGAAGATTATTGCGTGAGCATCATTTAACCTAGCCGCGTTTCCCTAGACGCGCGTCTTCGCTCAATAATTAAGAGGCTAATTTTCTACAGCCTAACGCGCACATCATTAACAAGAAGCAATAATACAAGATAAATAACTAGGTTTCATGCAATCATAAGCAAACACAAATTACATTTAGCCAAGCATGTTTATTGAAAGCGAAGAATAATTAATCAAACAATACATAGACATATTGAAAGATTAAAGGGATAAAGGAACTTCACTTCAATAAAATATGGAGTAATGATGAATACAATAGGGTTAGAAACCCTAAAAATATATAAGAATGGCTGCTACTAAGTATCAAATCGTTCCCCAAAGTTTTCTTAACTCTTTCTTCAACATAAATAGTAGCAAGATGGCAGCCCATATCTAACTGATTTTTTTCCTTTTTTCATTTTTTTTACACTTTTGCCATGCCAGTTTTTAACACTCATAAACATAAACTAACTAATGATCGAATTAGGAGGATCAATAAACATGGAGTGTATTAGACAAACATGGGGGTAGTGACTTAACTTTTCTTCCTCATTTCTCCGTATAATAAAGACTACCAGGAATCCCAATCGTCCCAAAACTGTATACACTAATAATGACTCGACTTAGCAACCATATACTCAAGTAAATAATTAACTAGGGTTTAACAAATGTGATAACAATAATGTACTAAAAATGAGTACATACAAGGAAGGCTAAGGCGATTTGGGTGTAACATTTTGGTGGGGTGTAAACAATGCTCTTCATTAATAATTCGGAATCCACCAGAAAATTATGAGAACCGCAAAAATGATAGGCTCAGAAGGGTGTACTAGGGGTATCTTGCACTAAAAATGAGTGCATAGCATGGGTGTAGGGTTAGTTATATGATCGGTGAGACCATCATAACTATAACAAATACAGGCTAAAAACAAGGGTTTATCCTAATGCCTCTTATCACTTAGTAAATCTGAATCACATGAATGTGATCTCACTAGCAGTCTTGGGATGAATCGTTAAAGCATGTTCTAGAATTTATAATACTATCGGTACACTCTCATATCCAAACCGATACCAATGTTCCAGAAAAAGCGACAAAACCACGCATGCTCATTCAAATCCATGAACGAGACACATGTGATTGCTCAATTCTTTAACTCGAGCAAGCTAAAGGTTAAAATCATCAAAAGCATCAAAGTTGGATGCTTTAATTCCTAAAGATCTAGGGCGAACCTCACATTTTCGGGGTGGTAGGGTTATTGTACTAGTCATATAACTCATATCCATGAGACGCTTTTAATACTACAGTTTCACCGGTATATGTCATTGATAACTCTTTAAACTAACCTTTTTGTATATATACATTATAATAAATATAATAAATATATAAGGATAATTTCAAAATTATAATTCAATTATAGTACGATAAGTATTCCGAGAGATTCAAATCGATTACTTGTATCCAAAGTAAGATCAAAAATCCCCCGAGTCGTTCTTCCCGTCGAGGTGCAAATTGAAAATTGATAACGTTTGTGAATGCGCGTTTGAATGGGATTAAGAAGATTTTTGGATTTGGAAACTAATTTTACGAATAAAATGCAAAAACGATTAAAGGAAAACTAAAAACGAAAGCTAAAAGTGATTAAAACCTAAAAACGAGAACGGGGTTCGAAACCCGTTCTTTAAAAAACAAAATTTTGCAAAAATAACCCTACAAATGCCAAACTAATTTTCCTAGGTTCTATTTGATAAAAGAAAATTAAAAAAAAAAAATTTTTTTGACTTTTTAATAATTTATTATGAATTAAAAACGATTTTAAAAAGAAAAATTAATTAAAATCATTAAACTAATGAGGAAAATTATAAAAAAATACAGAAAAGTAGATTAAGACATGCTAGATTTGGGAAAATAAAAGCTGGAAAAGATAGCTTATAAATAAGCTGTTATAAGCAGAAATTGGCTTATAAGCTAAAAAGGACCAAAAGTGTATATAAACCAAATGGTGCCAGTTATGACCAGATGGTCCTACTGGTACCAATGGTAAGTGTGTGTGCAAGGTGAGACGTATGTGTGCTATAAAGGAGGTCACAAGGTCGAATCCTTGTGGCTTCCTTTTTGGAAAATATTTTTTTTCTTTTTTTAAAAAACTTATAAATTATGAAAAATTAAGCAACTTTAAAAAAAGAAACTTTTTTATAACTTAAAAATAAGCAGGAAAATAAGCTGAGCCAATATTTATAAGATGACAAACATTGTTTTACAAGCATTTGACTTATAAAAAAATTCAACCCCTTTACAAAGAGGCTATACTATGCTAATTATATACTGAAATTCCTAATGTCTTAAGCTCTATTTCAAGTGTGTTAGTTTATGATTATCTCTATTGGGGGAGATGTCCAAAGCAATCTTGGCCTTCAATTCTTTCTATGTGCCCAATCCTATCAATTTTATCCCTTTATTTCTTTGGCCAATAGGATTTTCAAGGATTACCAAAGTGGCAAGAGCCCATGTGGGGTGTAGTGTGATGGAGAGTGACATTTGTTGGGTGGGTGAATAGTAAATCGGGTGCGGGGAGACAAGACAAAATAGTATGAGGGTTATTTTTGGTGGTAAATGAGTTTATGTCTGTATTGTTTGAAGGGCAAGGAGGAGTTTTTATGTTATGGCAAATTTTAACACCCTCAGACATGTATATAGTTTTAACACGTATAGTCCTTATGGGTTAAACATCTTTGAGTTCAGGAAGAAGCTGGCCCTCCAATGTTAAATATTATTGCAGTTATGGACCTTGTGTGTATGATAAAGTTATGGATGTTGGCAATTTTAACCCCAAAAGGGTGTATGGGTTATACACATACAGTCTAATAAAGGACTTAACCAGGAGGTTAAGGATAAACGGTGTTGGGCTAACAGTTTGTAAAAAAATGGAATTGGGCCTAGTATGTTGGCAGATTGGGCCTTAAGTGTATTAAAAAGATATGGGCTTTTTGGACTTTAAGGGCTTATATTGTCTTCATATAATATACTAATGGGCTTATCCGGCCCATTAGATGGGTTTGGGTGGGCCCATTAAGTATTCTTCGGTTACGGCTTCGGCTTTGACCGTTGACTTTGTCAGGGTTGACTTTGACTTTTGTTATTTTCATGCACTTCCATTCCATGCTTGGTTTTGTCGTTTTTGGCTAGATTTTCGTCCTTTTCTTGGATATCTGTTTCCTACATAAAACACATGAAAAACATTACAAATACAGTGATAGTTTTTGGTACGTTTTTTGGTCCTTTAAGTCCGGTTTTGAATGGGAAAAAAAGGTATGTGTAATTAACCACATACCAAATCCCCCATACTAAAACTATTGCGTGCCTCACTCAATGCAAACCAGTATCACTTAGAAAACTAAGACTCTTAATCCCCCTCGACTAATTAACTCGAAAAGTAGCTAAGTATTCGTCAAGGGGAATAAAAGAATCAAAAGTTTTAAAAAGCCCTGTTTTAACCATTATTTATTATTTATTACAACTACCACTAATATTTAAATGTATTTTTTTCTTTCTAACAAGTATTGACCTTGTCATTATTTCATTGCATCATTGAACAATGACACATTCAATCCTAAAAATTGCCCCAAAACAAGGATAAATTTTATCGTTCCTATGCTTTTCACTTATTCCAAACCAAGCTTAAAACGAAATCACCGTTAAATATAAGTTAAGATGCTAATACTACTCATATTTGTAACTTGTAAACTTTTCACTCCCGACAATTATTATATTTAGGTGAATGTGCCATTTCGAATTTCAACCATGGATCAACGTTTTGCAAAAATCTATGCTTCACGTTCCACCCGAGAATAATGAGTTTGAGGGCGAGATCATCCCATGTAGCGACTTTTGTCTCGGCACATCCCAACCTTGCGGCTAAGTGACCAGGCTTTTGACACCCCACAGAGACTAGTATCGGGACTCACGGACCTTCGGTTTCAAAAACTCTTAGGTTTCTCATAAATACATAGCTTATTTAGAAAAACTTAAATAAAAATAGTCTTAGTTCAAAAGCATATTTAAATTTAAGAAAAAGAGATTTTCCCTATATTTATTAATTCACATTTACTACACTTAATACAATTATTCATTCTTAAGGAAATCCTTGACCTTTAGAAGGCTGCAATATCGGTTGTGAGCCGGCAAGATGCAGCAAACTTTTATCAGCCCACAGTTCATAATTATTACTCGTCACTTTTTTTAGCATATAATTACCATGATATAGAGAAAATTTCGTTTTAGAAAATTTAAGTATAAATTTGAATTAAAATTATTGATATCGACTATACTTCAAAAATTGTTGATTTAAGTTTAATTTTCAAAAATAGCACGTATTATTAGTCCGGTTAGAAGCTTATGGGAGAAAAAGCCACAAATTACACACATGAGCTCTTAAGATTTCCAAATAATCCTTGTTTAGCATCCAACTCATACTTAACTCTATCATTTTTCATTCTTCGCGAATATTCGCAAATGCTTAGTCTAAAAGTTAAGGAACAAGCTAGAGCTCAACACGCTCGATCGAGTCAAAATTTACTCTTATTCTACACAGCAGGAAAGTTAAAATTGTGACAAAACACTTATTTTATTTTTGAAAATTTTTAAATTTTTTCATTTTTTTTTCTTATTTTTCACAAATTTTGATTGTAAAAATGGGCTTACGTGAAAACAACGACTGCAGGCTTAATCAAATCGAAGATCCCCCCATAATAAACTTAAACATTGTCCTTAATGTTTTAAGAAGGGTCTCTACGTAAATCCTAAGCCGTTTATTAAGTATGCTTAAAGATAAACGTTAGTCGATAAGATTTGGATATCGGATTCCCAAAATGAAGCTGAGAATGTGAAGCTCTTCTGATCGAAGGACAAAAACTACGAGCACGAGTAGCTTCAAAAATCTGGGACATCCTGGACAATACAAAACAAAACACAAAACACAGAAAATGGAAAAAGGTGAGGCTCCTCACTAAAAAAAACACTTATTCATTACTACCATACTACTACTACGATGATAATACTATGATAAGCATGAGTTGCCACCCACGAAGCGCTTGTTTTAGGTCACTTAGCTTGACCCAATCCCCCCATACTTGATCTTGTCAAGGGGGATAGAAGTGGAGACACGAAACATCCAAGACTCGGATGTCCTCTTGGTAAGAGCAAGGAAAAATCTCCACTGGGCTTTCAAGAATTTTGATGACTTTGAAAGCTTTAGGGCCCCAATGAGATAGCTCCAGGTGAAGAGAGTTATGAACTCTTTTAGAAGTAAGAATCCCGGGGTTGAAAACTTTTTCCTCATTTTCGGATGAAAACGAGAGTAAAGCTCCTAGCCCGGGAACTTCTTTGTGGAAAGGAAGTTCATAAAGAGGAGAGTTAAAATCTCTAAGAATTAAAAAAAGCAATAGTATGGCCCTACTTTTACATCTTAACCGGTGTGCAAATTGGGTGACTTCAAAGAGGTTTTCATGAATGAGTATACCAGGATTAAATACCTTGTCCTCGTTGTCGGTTGAAGGCAAAGCATCAACCTTGGAAAAATCCTCATAGAAAACTGAGTCATACTTGGGAAAAGGAAGGAAATCGACTAAATTTCAGGAAGATCAAGTTCATCAATCAAGATTTTAGAATCTTTGATTTTCTCTTCCTTGAAGTCAAATGGATCATCATAAGTACATCATTAACGTCCCTCATGATCAAAAATATTATCATCATAATCATCCCATAATGGTGGGGATGAGTAATCAAAACAAATCCATTGGTGAACAACTCAGAAATTATCATCAAGATTGTCATCAAGAGAATTTTCATCAACCGAATCTTCGAGAATAGAATCCATATCCTTGATAAGATCATGTTTAAGCTAATACTCTAATTTCTAGAAGATCGTATGTCGGCAAACAAAAAAGGGAAGATCATCATTTCCTGGTGGAAATGTGATATGAGCGAGTTCATCGACGAACTCCTCAAGAAAATAGTCGTTAGTCTCAGAAATGTGGAGACTATGTGAAGAAGGGGTGGTACTGCCACTTAAAGAATTATGAAAAGGAGGGAGAAGAGATGAAGGATTACTATTTCCAGGTGGAAATGAATCACTTGCGAGATAAGCTTCTAATTCTTCCCAAATTAAATCACTTTCTTCGAGGGAGATTAGTGTGGGGGAAGAAGAAGAAGACTTGGTCTCGGGTTCTGAAATCAGAGTGGGATTGCCACTCGATTGATTATCATGATACGGAGGGAGATCTTTGGTTTTATTAAGATTTAGCAAGTTCTCAATAATATCTTCCTCTGGATCAAAGATATCATCATTAACTTCCAATGAAGTTAAATCGGGATAAGAAGTGAGAGAAGAAGTGGGATTGCCACTTGGATGATTTATTGCAAACAAATCTTCACGAATTTCCTCATGTGAAACATTGTAGATATCAATCATGTTGATTGATTCTTGATGAGGTTTGTTTGAATAGCTTGAAGTGTCATTTCTCATGTTTAAGATTAGTCTTTCATTACTGTCATGGAGAATCATTTCTTCTCCATGAACATTAATCAAAGCACGATCGGTGCATAAGAAAGGTCTTCCCTAAATGAGAGGGACACGTGGATCGCTCTCATAATCAACAATGACAAAATCAGTGGGGAATGTGAACTTTCTAACCAGAACAAAGACATCTCTTGCAATTCCTTTCGGAGTGCAAATATCACGGTTAGCAAGTTCAAGAGTCATTTGGGTGGAAATAAGCTCGGGTAATCCTAACTCTTTCCACACCGAGAGTGGCATCAAGTTTATGCTAGCACCTAGATCAGCTAAGGCTTTGCACTTGAGCTTACTAAAACCATATGGAATGAGAAATTTTCTAGGGTCACCTAGCTTTTTGGGAAGCTTCTTTAGGATAACCGCTAAGCAATTTTCATTAAGTGGTGTGTTTGCCAATTCAATAAGTTTCTCCTTGTTGGAAAGGAGAGACTTAAGCATCTTGATATTCTGGGTTAAAAGCAATGCATCGGCAAGAGAGAATGTTGAGTGAAAGTTGTTTAACTATTGCCAAAACTTGTGTATTTGGACTTTATCTTTTTCTTTTTGTTTTTCTTGGTTCATTCTAGACGGATAAGGAATATGAGGGTAATGAGGATCCCTTATATAAATCACAAAGTTTCTTTGAGAAGGAGGTTTAGCTTTTTGGACTTGAGGAGGTGGGACCTTAATGGTATACTTCACCATGATTCGGGTCCGTTAAGACTCCTTTAAACACGAGGGAACGACATAAACATCCTCCTCGCGAATAATGAATGGATGAGCATGGGAACGTAGGTCCATCAAGAACAAGACCACTTCGGGTGGTAATGGCTTTTAATTCACCCTTCGAGTTAGCAACGGTGTTGCTAGGAAGAGATCCCGTACCCAAAGTAGAAGCGGTGTTCATTTGAAAGAAACTAGCCATCATGTTCTTAAGCTCATTTGTTTGATTTGGCATTGAAGCTTGAATTAAATTTTGCATTTCAATTCATAACTCATTTTTCACAGTGTTAATTTGAGTTTGCATGGCTTTCATGTTAACATCCATTTATTTCTTAAATTTTTCCAGCTCACGTTAAAGGAACACTTTAATTTGTTGACGGAGCTTGAATAATTTTAATTATGGCTGAAATTGTATCCTCTCGGATATATCCTTATGTTGCGAAAACGGTTTTGATTATTTTGCCCATTTGTTAAACAAAACCCGGTGGTCTTGTTTGATTAACCACACCTTGAGGACGATAACCGGCATTACCCTGATGTAGTTACACACTGCTGCAACGTATCCTTGGATATTATCCTGTTATTCCGGGAAAATGTTGCCATCGGCGGCGAGACACTGATAATAATGATGAGGACCACCGCAAGTAACACAAATCTCCTCAACGGATTTTACAGAAGCTGGAGGTGGGGTAGCTTGAAATTGTTTTAGAATAGCCGTCATAGCGGTAGTCACAACACTCGTTTGCTGATTTACTGCATGAGCAAGTTTGGCTATATCGGAAGAAGAAGAATTACCATCACTTGATTTCACTTGAGAAACAATCGATTTGTTTTGTGAATTGAGGACCTTAGATTTGTTTTCGATAATCGTCAACATATCTTGAGTACTTCTTTCCAAAAGATTGCCACCGGCGGCAGAATTCAAGGAATCCTGATTGGTCGGGTTCAAGGCATTGTAGAAAGTATCAAGTTGGTGCAATTCGGTGAAACCGTGATGAGGACAAGCACGAAGGAGATTTTTGTATCAGTCCCACGCCTCATGAAACGATTCATCAATCTTTTGTTGAAAAATATAGAAATTCATTTCGAATGTTTGTCGATCGTCGATGGGAGGGAAAAATCAATTAAAGAAATTTGACACCAGATCAAACCCAAGTGGTGATAGAACGGGGGGGTTCTTTTTTCAAGCCACCGGCGGGCTGCCCCCGCAAGAGAGAAAGGAAAAAGCATAAGCTTAATCGCATGATTCGGTACATCCTTATATTTGATTGTGGAGGTAATTTTGTTGAACCAACGGATGTGATCATGAGTATTGTCTTTTTCAAGTCTAAAAAATTGGTCCGAAGTCATCATATTAATGAGACTGTGCTTGAGCTTGAAATGCTCAGCAAGAATTGGTGGAACCACGATTGCCTCCGCATAACCCTCGGTGGGTGCACGAAGCAATTCCGCCATAGTACGTTGATCGGCCATCGTAACTACGGGTGATTCTTCAAGAGCGAACGGTTTGACTCTTTGATTAGAACGTCTACGGTTATGACGTTTGGGGTTTGTGGTGGTTGGATTAGAAGAGGAATTACCAACGAATAGAAGAAGAAACGAGTGCAACTGCACTAAAAAGATTAACAGAAAAATATTTTTGGTTTTTCCATATATCTCACAATTTTATTAAGGACAAAACGAGATCGAATACTCAAAAAAACCAATAAACGACAACTTCACGAAGCTCTTTAAAAAGAAAAATGCACAAAGGAGCGGAGGAGTAGGAAAGCGCGAAGCTATTAAAAACCTTCTCCTTTAGGGTCGTCGCATCCCCAACCAAGTGATCATATGGCTGGAGATAGAACCTTATGTCTTCTTGGCGTTGTTTATACTCCTGATTTGCCACCTCTTGTTCATGACATTCCACGCCCCTCCTTTTGATCTCTAAAAAGGCTAAGTGGTTTTTCGTAGCATCTTTTGCTTTGTCCCTGCCAATTGGTCGTCGAACTTCCTTCACCTCATCTTCCTCGTCGTCGCCAACATTAGCATTCAGATTAATACTAGCTTCCTCAGAATCTGTGTTGAATGAACTAGACCCAGATGTCTTGTATCTCTTGCTACCTTCCTCAGACTTTGCAGCAAATTTTGGAACTTCACTTTGCATCCATTTCAGACTACCTTTTAAAATCTCCCAACAATGACGAAGTTTAAACGTTGTTCCAGTTTCAGCTTCATAGTCAATGATTCCACCCTTTTTGTATGAATATAAATATAAATATAAATACGTAAGGATAAGAATCAATAGTAAGTATTCCTAGAGGCTTTTTAAAAGATTCGCTTTTATCCAAAGCACAATCTCTCAAAACCTACCCGAAGTCGTAATCCCCATCGAGGTGCAAATTGAAAATCGAGAACGTTTGTGATCGCTCGTTTGAATGGGATTAAGAAGATTTTTGGATTTGGAAACTAATTCTACGAATAAAATGCAAAAACGATTAAAGGGAAAACTAAAAACGAAAGCTAAAAGTGATTAAAATCTAAAAACAAGAACGGGGTTCGAAACCCGTTCTTTGAAAAACGAAATTTTGCAAAAATAACCCTACAAATGCAAAAATAATTTTCCTAGATGCAAAATGATAAAATAAAATTTTCTAAAAAAGAATTATATTTTTTTGATTTTTATTTAATTTTTAATAATTAAAAAACAGTTTTAAAGAAAATAAATGATTAAAAATAGTAAACTTTTATGGAAAATTCTAAATTTTTTATGTAAAATAGCTTAAGATGAGCAAAATCTATGAAAAATAAAATTGGGTAGCCAGCTTATTTGAAATAAGCTGGAATAAGCCGAAAATGCTTATAAACTAAAAAAGGAAAAAATGACTATAAAGATTTAATAGATGTGCAAGATGTGAATGGATGAGCTATTGTAGCAAAGTGGTTAGTGTGTGTTTGTGGTGTGTCGTGTGTGCAAAGGGGGAGGTCCAGGGTTCGAGCCTGGGCCTCTTCTTTTTATAAAAACTTTTTTTTTCTTTTTTTTAAAACTTGTAAAACTCAGAAGAATAAGCAATATTAAAAAAAGTACTTTTTTACAAAACTTAGAATAAGCAGAAAAAT
>BQNB010043461.1:0-45493 GCA_026074375.1 Tanacetum coccineum | reverse complement strand
GGACACGGTGCCTCCTACTAATAACGGAAGCACCAAAGACGTCCAACCTCCGGTTGTCCAAATTCAACCTCAAGTACCAAATTTTGAGCCCGTTGTTGCTCCCGTTAGTGTTCCGATGCCTAACTTGAAAATGTCAATTCCGTATCCTTCGAGACATAATGATGAAAGGAACCGTGAAAAAGCTAACGACCAAATTGAGAAATTCTACGAAATCTTTAAAGATTTGAGTTTCGAAATTAGCCTCACGGATGCTTTGATTCTTATGCCAAAATTTGCCTCGACTCTTAAAGTTTTAATTGGAAACAAAGAAAAATTAAGTGAAATGGCTAGAATTCCGTTAAATGAGCATTGCTCGGCGGTCATCCTCAACAAATTACTCAAAAAACTTGGAGACCCCGACAAATTTCTCATACCGTGCGATTTTCCCAGAATGGATGAGTGCTTAGCCTTGGCCGATCATGGCGCTAGCATAAATCTCATGCCATTATCCGTGTGGAAAAAGCTTTCTCTTTCGAAGCTCACTCCTACTTGTATGACTCTTGAACTTGCGGACCGTTCGATCACCCAACCGATCGGTATCGCCGAAGATGTCTACCTAAAAATAGGAAAGTTCCAATTCCCGGCCGACTTTGTAGTCGTAGACTTTAATGCCGATCCCCGGTATCCCTACTTCTCGGGAGATCCTTCTTAAAAACCGGACGTGCTTTGATTGATGTGTACGAAGGTGAATTAACTCTTCGTGTTAGAAAAGAAGTCGTAACATTCAATCTCGATCAAACTTCGAGATACTCCTCTAATTACGATGATATGACGGCGAACCGAATCGACGTCATTGAAATGCTGTGAGAGTATTCTCAAAAGTTCTCAGGTTGTCTCCGCGATGTGATCGCAAGTGGCAATCCCACTCCTTATTATGACCCGATCATTTCTACCTCTTCTCTGACTCTCACTCCCTTCGGGGATAGTGATTTTTTTTCTTCAGGAAGTCGATGCTTTCCTCGCTCTTGAAGATGATCCAACTTCGTCGGAAGTTGATGACTCTTACTATGACTCGGAGGGGGATATTCTACTTCTTGAATCATTTCTCAATGATGATCCATCACCCCTCCCAACCAAGGAAATTATTTGCCTGAAATTCGAAAAGAACTGAAAGTTTGTGTAGCTAAAACTGATAAATCTTCAATTGACGAACCTCTCGAGGTCGAACTCAAGGATTTACCTCCTCATCTCGAATACGCCTTTTTGGAAGGTGACAACAAGTTTCCCGTCATAATTTCTAAAGACTTGAGTGTCGAGGAAAAAGCCGCTCTCATAAAGGTTTTGAAGTCACACAAGCGAGCCATCGCTTGGAAACTCTCCGACATCAAGGGTATTAACCCAGAATTTTGTACTCACAAGATTCTTATGGAAGAGGACTACAAACCGGCGGTTCAACACCAAAGACGGGTGAATCCAAAGATCCACGATGTCATCAAAAAGGAGGTTGAAAAACTTCTTGATGCCGGATTAATTTACCCGATCTCGGATAGTCCTTGGGTAAGCCCCGTACATTGCGTACCGAAAAAGGGTGGCTTTACCGTTGTTGAAAATGATGAAAATGAATTAATTCCGACTCGATTGGTTACGGGATGGCGTGTATGCATTGACTACCGAAAGTTAAATGAAGCCACTCGTAAAGACCATTTTCCACTACCGTTTATGGATCAAATGCTTGAGAGATTAGCGGGAAACGAGTACTATTGTTTTCTTGATGGTTTTTCAGGTTACTTTCAAATTCCCATAGACCCTCATGATCAAGAAAAGACAACATTCACGTGTCCTTACGGAACGTTCGCCTACCGTGGCATGCCTTTTGGCTTATGCAACGCACCAGGCACATTCCAAAGGTGTATAATGGCTATCTTTCATGATATGATCGAAAAAACGATGGAAGTCTTCATGGACGACTTTTCGGTTTTTGGGAATTCATTCCAAAATTGCCTCTCTCGTGTAGACAAGATGCTTCAAAGGTGCGAAGACACCAATCTTTGTCTTAATTGGGAAAAAAGTCATTTTATGGTAAAGGAAGGCATTATCCTTGGCCATAAGATTTCTAAAAAAGGGATTGAGGTTGATAAAGCCAAAATTGATGTGATTGCTAAGTTACCTCATCCCACCACCGTTAAGGGTGTTAGGAGTTTTCTCGGTCATGCCGGTTTCTACCGACGGTTCATTAAGGATTTTTCCAAAATTTCCCGACCGATGACTCATCTCCTTGAGAAGAATACTCCGTTTATTTTCTCCGATGATTGTATTCAAGCTTTTCAAACATTAAAGAAAAAACTTACTGAAGCTCCAATCTCGATTGCTCCAAACTGGAACCTACCCTTTGAGCTTATGTGCGATGCAAGCGACTTTGCCATAGGTGCAGTCTTGGGGCAACGTCATGAAAAACACTTTAGGCCTATACACTATGCTAGTAAAACAATGAACGAGGCGGAATCGCATTACACTACGACGGAGAAAGAAATGTTAGCCGTGGTGTATGCCTTTGAAAAATTCCGATCTTACCTCATCTTGAACAAAAGCGTAGTGTATACGGATCACTCTGCCCTAAAATATCTCTTTGCAAAAAAGGATTCCAAGGCGAGATTGCTCCGGTGGGTTCTCCTCCTTCAAGAGTTCGATTTCAACGTAATTGACACAAAAGGAGCCGAGAATCTCGCGGCCGATCATCTTTCCCGATTAGAAAATCCGTATGAAAATGTTCTCGACCCAAAGGAGGTGAATGAAAAGTTTCCTCTCGAGACACTTAATATGGTGACTTCTCGTAGTAACTCAAGTACCCTGTGGTTTGCCGATTATGCAAATTACCACGCGGGGAATTTCATTGTTAAAGGGATGTCGTCCCAGCAGAAAAACAAGTTTTTCAAGGATGTTAAACACTACTTTTGGGACGACCCCTATTTGTTCAAAATATGTGCGGATCAAATGATCCGGCGGTGTGTTGCAGGCCAAGAAGCTGTTGACATCCTCACAGCTTGCCATAGTGGACCCACCGGGGGACATTACGGTGCCAACTACACCGCCAAAAAGGTTTTTGACTCAGGATTTTATTGGCCCACGATTTACAAAGATGCCCATGACTTGGTCACCCGATGTGACACTTGTCAGCGTCAAGGAAAAATTTCGCAACGTGATGAAATGCCTCAAAATTCCATCCAAGTTTGCGAAATCTTTGACGTGTGGGGCATCGATTTCATGGGGCCGTTCCCGTCTTCACGAGGGAACAAATATATACTCGTGGCGGTCAACTATTTGTCAAAATGGCAAATTGTCTTAAATCTCTCTTCGCCTAATTCGGTGCCCCTCAGAGCTATCATACTGTGATCCGGAACCCATTTTTGCAATGACCAGTTTGCAAAGGTCATGCTTAAATACGGAGTTACTCACCGTCTCTCCACCGCGTATCACCCACAAACAAGTGGGCAAGTTGAGGTATCCAATCGTGGCTTGAAACGAATTCTTAAAAGGACCGTGGGCGAGAACCGTGCATCTTGGTCGGATAAACTAGATGATGCACTTTGGGCCTTCCGTACCGCTTACAAAACACCCATCGGGTGTACCCCATACAAGCTCGTGTACGGAAAGGCATGTCATCTACCGATCGAGCTCGAGCACAAAGCCTTACTCAGGCCTTAAAACATGCAAACATTGACCTGATACCGCGGGTGATCACCGGTAAGAGTGAAACTCAATGAACAAAATGAACTTCGTGAAGTGCCTATGAGAAACTCTTATATCTATAAAGAGAAAAACAAGAGGATCCATGACTCAAAGATCAAAAACCGCGTTTTCAACGTTGGTGATCAAGTCCTCCTCTTTAACTCTCGATTGAAGATGTTCTCGGGCAAGTTGAAATCCCGTTGGTCCGGACCATTCACCATTTCCCATGTCTTTCCATATGGCACCGTTGAGTTATCTCAAAACTCCAGGCCAAATTTCAAGGTGAACGGTCATAGAATTAAGCACTACTTTGGAGGGGACGTACCAAAATTGGTTGTCTCGAATCTCCAAACCTTCCCCAAAGACAAATGAATTCGGGGATTAAGTCAAGCTTAGTGACCCTAAACATGCGCATACATGAGAGGCACCCCAGCTTATCCGAACCATATTAGTGGTCAGATAAGTGTTTTTTGTTGTGAGAGGTGTGCCTCTTTCCTTTCTCGGTTGCTTTTGTTTTTGTGATTGTCTAGGATTGTCCCAAATTTTTAAAGCCTCTCGTGCTCGCTGTGTTATCCTTCGATCACAAGAACTTCAAATCCTCGGCTTCATTTGGGAAATCCAATATCCTAATCTAATCGACTAACGTTTATCTTTAAGCATCTAAAATAAACGCTTAGATTTATGGTATCAAGAATCAAAATAGATAGAAAAGAATAACAACTACATATACGAAAGAGAAAATAGAAAGAAAAAAAAACTACTATACAGAATGCAAGAAAAAAAAAGGTACCAACTAATAAAAAAAAAGGAATAGACCAATGCTCAAAAAGGAGAGAACCTTCTTAAAAACTTGAGGACAAGTTTAATTTCTAGTATAGGGGGGGGGGGGGGGATCTTCGATTTGATTGTTCCTACAACTGTTGTTTTTGCGTAATCCCGTTTTTACCACCAAATTTTCAAAAAAAATGAAAAAATTTCAAAAAAAAAAGTGTTTTGTCACAATTTTGACTTTTCTGCTGGGTAGAATAAGAATAAATTTTGACTCGATCGAGCGTGTTAAGCTCTAGCTTGTTCCTTAACGTTGCTAAGCTCCCGTAAATCACGAAGACTAAAATGATAGATTGATTAGAGTTAGATGCTAACAAGGATATAGTTGGAAATCTAAGAGCCATTATTTAATTTGTGGCTTTTTCTCCCATAAGCTCCTAACCGGATTAATAATACGTGCTGTTTTTGGAAATTAAACTTAAATCAACAATTTTTATGTAGTATATGTAGTATATAGCTAAAAAATTTAGTCTTAGTTCAAACTTATACTTGAATTTTTCAAAAACAAGTCTTCTCTATATCGTAAAAAAATGATGTTAAACTGTGGGCTGATAAAAGTTTGTTGTATCTTGCCGGCTCACAACCGATGTTACAGCCTTCTAAAGAAAGCCCATAGTAAGAATAAAAATTCGAGACTGATAAAAGTTTGCTGCATCTTGCCGGCTCACAACCGATGTTGCAGCCTTCTAAAAGGTCGAGGGTTACAATTGCAATCAATGTTATGTTTAATATTAAGTGTGAATTAATAAATAGATCTCTTTTTGTTAAATTTAAATATGCTTTTGAACTTTGACTATTCTATTTTAAGTTTTTAAAATAAGCTATGTGTAAACGGGAAACCTAAGAGTTTATGAAACCTAAGGTCCGTGAGTCCCGATACTAGTCTCTGTGGGGTGTCAAAAGCCTGGTCACTTAGCCGCAAGGTTGGGATGTGCCGAGACGAAAGTCGCTACATGGGATGATCTCGCCTATCAAACCTCATCATTCATGGGGTGGAACGAAACAAAGAATTTTGCAAAACGTTGATCATGGTTGCAATTCAAATTAAGCACATTCACATACGATATAACAATTGTCAGGATGAAAATCACAAGTTGAAAATAAGAGTAGTGTTAGCATCTTAACTGATATTTAACTGTGATTTCGTTTTAAGCTTGGTTTAGAGCGAGTGAAAAGTCGGGAACGATGAATTTATCCTTTTGGGGCATTCTCAGATCGAAATGCATCCTGTTCTATGATCCTTATTGGTTATGAAAATAACAAAAGTCAAATAAAAAGAAAAGTACAAAAAAATGAGAAAAAGGAAAAATACAAAAAATATGCGTAGGAATAAGAGTATAAAAATGGTAAAAACAGAGATTCTCTAAACTTTTGATTCTTTAATTCCCCTTGATGAACACTTTGCTACTTTTCGAGGTAATTAGTCAAGAGGGATCAAGATTCTTAGTTTTCTAAGTGCTTTCTTATAAGCATTGCGTGAGGACACACAATATCTTAGTAATGAGATTTTTAGGAATGTGGTTTTAATTTACACCATACATTTGACCTCTAATACCGACTTAAATGACTAAAAACGTACCAAAAATACATTGTATTTGTATGTTTTACATTTGTATTGTGCAGGTAATGGATATCCAAGAAAAGGACAAAAATCGAAGCCAATCCAATAAAACCGAGCACGAGAACGGAAAGAGCGTGAAAAAAAAGTCAAGTCGAAGCCAAAAGTCAACAAAAAGTCAAAGTCAAATCAAGTCAAAGTCAACCCCGGGAAGTGGATTTGGAAAGAGCATCGAAAAAAAAACCCGAAAGCCTAAAACTGCCAAAATGGGCCCCACTCGTACCCACCAGTGGGCCCCCGGACAACCACATATCTTATAACCCGTAAACCATAAAACAAAAGGCCCAGTCCCTTTATACTCATACCCGCCCAAACAACACTAGCCCCAACACCACCCCGGTTAACACCCCCGTTAGTCCCTTTAAGGACTAACGTGCAACACCAACAAAAACAAAAGGGCTAAACTAGCAAAAACACTTATACACCTAAGACCATTTTGGCCATTTTACCCAAACTTGTGCCTGCACCAAACAAACAAACAACCCCCTTTTTCCGCCTTACCCTCCATTGTGACCTGTTCACCCTCCATCCCAAAATTACACTTACCCGATGTTAAACCCCTTAAACCCCCTCTGGAAGCCTATAATGATGCAAATGATGACGTCTTTGAGCACTGACACATTGGCGATCCAAGGCAATCATTAGGGAATGATTGCGTGGACACATCCAAGGGCTAAGATGAATTCAAAGAAGCACAAGTTGATTTGAAGTGCCAAGATTGATGCTGCTTTTCCTTTCACACAAGAAAACCAAGCCATGGGTCTAGGTCCTTCTATCCGACCTATAAATAGAGGGCTTAACCCTCATTTTCAAGGTGTTAAGAGTTTTTCTAAGTTTTTAGTCTCTTTTAATGTAATTTTTATTTAAGTTTTTAAAGTTATTCTGTATTTCAAATTCCTTGTAAAAGTTTAAGTTTTTAATGAAAAGTTTGAGGTATTGTTTTTAAGATTCTGAGTTTGATCATTTAATATAACCCGTTAAGCTTTTTAAGCTATGATTGCACTCATAGATCTGACTAAAAGCTTCACTAAGCTTAGCCTTCTATCATCTTTGCCTTTATATTGTATTTATCTCTTTTAATTAACTTTTTACTTATAAAAATCTAAAAAATACCAAAAATATCAAGAAACTCTCATGGAGCATGGTAAATATTGGATGGCCATGGGTTAGTGCTTATGTGGATAAGCTATAAGATGTTTATGAACTGATTGGGTTACTTTAGTCATTCATAAAAGATTGGATTTTTGTAAGTATTCTTTTATCCATTTTTAGCTTATTTACTATAAAACTGCTTATTTGTGCTTATTTGCTTATCTATGCTTATTAATGATATTTAGACTTAAAAACACCTAGCTTATAGTTTGAAAATTAGTTGTGCAAGTTTTTCTTAAATCTGTCTTAAAAATAGCTTAAAACTTGCATAATCTGTTTTAGCTTATTTGAGTGCTTATTTGTTATTAAGATTTGCTAAATATTGCTTGTTTTACTTATTTTAACATCTGGTCTTTTGAATGTGTGCTTTAAATAAGCATTAATCTCTTTAAAAAAACTAAAAGAGTTTTTAAAGGGGTGTTTGGTTTGACCTGTTTTATGGGTCAAAATGGGTCAAAATAGCATTTTAACACTGGAGTCAGTTTAGCTTAGCTTTAATTAGTCTTAAAATTCAGTTTGTTAAAGTTTTTAAGTGTTAAATCTCAAATTTAAGGTTTTAAGAGTTCATTACTTGAAACTGTTAGGTTATAGCTTATTTGATTGTGCATTGCTTATTGTTGCTTTTGTGTTGTTTTTGTGTTTATGCATGTGTTAAAAGAGGTTAGAAACCAAAGTAAAAAGCCTGCATTGTTTGGTTTGTGTTTTACCAAAACTGT
Source organism: Tanacetum coccineum (assembly GCA_026074375.1). NCBI lineage: Eukaryota > Viridiplantae > Streptophyta > Magnoliopsida > Asterales > Asteraceae > Tanacetum > Tanacetum coccineum. The sequence continues at coordinate 37,474 of BQNB010043461.1, read as the reverse complement.
CAAAAATTGTTAAGTTTTTGAAAAGTTTGAGAAAATGCTTTTTCATTTGTTTATTGTTGCTTATCCTGAATTTCAAACTCCTTTTTGAGTGTTGATTATTGTTCTTTGAGGTCTAATTTTAATCTGTTTGCTGGTTATATAGTCATAAGGATCTGTTTGTGTGTTTATTTGTAAGCTCAAAAGTGGTGTTTTGTTAAGATTGCTAAAGTTATCAAAAATTTGTCTAAGTGTTGAGTCAGTGTGAGATAGCCTTTTCATGAAGCTTTTTAAGTGCTTATTTGAATTTCAAAATGCTTTTCTTTGTAGCTATATGTATTTTTGGCCAATCTCTTAGTGGTATAAGCCACTAAGCCATAAGGATCCTTTTGCTAGCTTATTTTTAAGCTAGAAAAGTCCCTCTTGGCCTTTTGGCTTAACAGTTTTGGCCAAAAAGCTATTTGCTTATTTAGGCTTATCAGCTTATTGGATTTGCTTATTTTGTGTTCCATTTAGCTTATTAGGTTATATTAAGCCCATTTTAGCTTATTCTCTTTAGTTTAGAGCTTATTTGAGCTTATTTGCTTTTGACTTATAAATTTTAAGTGTTTTAGCATTTCTATCACTTTTAGCTTAAATTAGCTTATTATCTTAGCTTATTTTGTTTGAATTTATTTATTAGCTGTTAGTGCTTATCTGTTTATGCTTATTTTGCCTTTACCTTTGCTTATTAGAGCTTAACTTGCTTAACAGTTAGCCAATTTAAGTCTTAGTATAGTTAATGCTTATTTTGTCATTTTAAGAGCTTATTTGTGGTTTATAAAAAAAGTTGTTTTACAAAAATTGCTTATTTGTTGCTTTTATATAAAGTTGTAAAAAAATGGAATTTGCAAAAATATTTGAGAGTAGGGGAAGCCCCGGGTGAGCAAGGCTCGAACCTGGGACCTCAACCCCACAACCAAACATTTTATACACACACACTCTACCAACTCGCCCTTGGGTCTTTTTCGGTATATTCTTGCAAAGTTTATTATTTATACACATTTTGAGCTCTTTTGTATAATAAGCTGTTTTAGCTTATTTCACAGCTTATTCGATAAGCTGTTTTCTCTACATTTTTCTTAAATTCCACGCTGTTCAAGCTACTTTTCATGATTTTTCCAGTTTTTTATAAATTGTGTAGTATTTTTGATATTTAATTTTCATTAAAATCGTTTTTAGTCCATAAAAAATTATAAAAAGTTAAAAAAATATAATTCTTTTTTAGAAAATTTTCTTTTAACATTTAGAACCTAGAAAAATTAGATTTGCTTTTGTAGGGTTTAAATTGCAAAATCTTGTTTTTTAAAGAATGGGATTGAATCCCGTTCATGTTTTTAGAGTTTTTAAGCCCTAATCACCTTTGTTTTTGGTCTTGTTTTCTTTGTTCTAGCTTTTTAGTTAATTTAGACTTATAAAAACCAAAAAGATCATTTTAGGACTTAATTTTGTTAATTTAGGGTTTTTAGGTCCCGTTTAGGATTCCCGATTTGCGTTTTTAGTTAAAATTTGTCTTACCTTAAGTGTTTTTAAGTTTTTGCCTTAATTTTCCCGTAGTTTTAGATAACCAATCACAATCTTGTTCCATTCAAGCATCAATTCTCAAAACGACTCTCGGCTTTCAATTGCATTCCTCGTTGGGGAAACGACCCGGGAATCATACTCCCGGATTACTATAATTGTGATTTTTTTGATTCTTACCCTATATTTATATATTTATAAGTATATTATAAATATATTTATAAAAGGTAGTGGTCAAACCTTGATTAGTTTTTTGCGCCGCTGCCGGGGAGGATTGCTTACGATTGTTGAAGCCGTTGAAAAGTTTTTGTTTGAAGATCCTTCCGAGTGAAGTTATTTTGTTTATTTTCATACATATAAAAAATATACAAAAAGATTTTTCTTTTATTTAGTATATATATAATATAAAAAAAAGAAAAAAAAACCAAAAATATAAAAACATTATCCATAAAAAGAAATAAAAAAAATTATTACCAAGTTGGTAAAAGAACACCAACATATAATACTTTCAACTGAAGTATTATCCATTAATAAGTTCCCGAACCAAAGAATCAAAAACTTACCTTTTGTGTCTCTCGCGAGGTACGGCTCACCTTTTAAAGTTAAACAAACTCCTTTGTGCGTTTTTCTTTTAGAGAGTTACCGAGAAGCGAGTTGATTATTAGGTTTAAGTGTCTTATCTCATTGTCCGTATTTAAAATTTATTGTGAATACATTGTTGAAAAACCAAAAAAAAAAATCAAAAAAATAAAAAAAACCAAAAAATTAGTATAAATTTTCTTTTTAAATTTTAGTGCATGCGCACTCGTTCTCAATCTCGTAATTCTAACCGTCAACAACAACAAGTCAACCCGACTTTTGTTGAACCAATTGAAAATCAAGCTCCTCCCGTAGTTACGATGGATGATACTCGTACTATGGCTCAATTACTCGAAGCACCCACCGTGGGTTACGAGGATGCCATCGTTGTGCCCGAAATCACCGCGGACAACTTTGAGCTTAAGCACGGTTTGCTTACCCTCGTTCAAAACAAACAATTTTTCGGACATGACAAAGAAGACCCTCATGCTCACATCCGTTATTTCAACAAGATCACTTCTACGATGAAGTTCCCGAACGTCCCGAGTACGTCGGTAAAGCTTATGCTTTTCCCATTTTCCCTCGAGGGTGCCGCCCGAATTTGGCTTGAAAAAGAACCCCCTCGATCGATTCTTACATGGGATGATCTTGTTTTGAAATTCATCAACAAATTCTTCCCTCCTTCCAAAACAACAAATCTTCGAAATGAAATCATGAGATTTCAACAACGATTTGATGAAACTTTCTACGAGGCATGGGACCGATTCAATCTTCTTCGGGCATGCCCACATCATGGATTTTCAGAATTACATCAACTCAATACATTCTATAATGCTTTGAACTTTAATGATCAAGATTCGTTAAATTCCGCCGCGGGTGGTAACTTTTTGGATAAAATGGCCCGTGATTGCCTAAGAATCATCGAGAGCAAATCCAAAGTTCATAATTCACGTAACAAACATTTGTTGCTAAATTGATGCGAGCAGTTCTACCCCGTATTTCCTCCTGATGTTGCCGAACTTAAAGTATGTGAAAGCCTACTTCTCGTAAGAAATCCCTAGCTCCCCTCCCGTGACGCGCGGTCGAGAAAGATGATAGTTACTTGTGGTGGAGCTCATTCTTACCGAAATTGTCCCGCCACCGATGGCAACGTTTATCGTGACAATATTCAAGAGTATGTTTCCCAAGCAGCCGTTGCTAATATCAACCAAGGAAATACCGGTTACCGAGCCCCGATTGCTAATCAAATTCGACCTCTCGGTTTTCCTCCCGTTCAAAACCAAGGAAATAACCAAAACCGTTACAACCAAAACCAGGGGACTAATTACAACCAAAGCCAAATTTATCGACCTCTGATTAATCAACCCCCGGTTCACCAAGCTCCACCTTACCAAGCTCCGGCTCCGCAAACACAAGGTGTGTCGAAGGATGATTTTCAAAATTACGTCAAAGCTAATGATGCAGTGATGAGAAATATGCAGAATCAGAATCAAAACTTGCAAAATCAAATGACCAATTTCGAAACAAGCCTTACCAAGTTTGTGATTCTAAATACCGCTTCTACTTCAGTTCAGGACACTCCCTAGTAATACCTTACTAACCCGAAGGAAGATTTGAAGGTATTACCACCCAAGTGGTGTTACGCCACTTTATCAAAGACCCACGATTCCTACTACTTCTTCTCCTCCTAAAGTAGTGGAACGTGAAACCGAGGTGACAAAGGACACGGTGCTTCCTACTAATAACGGAAGTACCAAAGACGTCCAACCTCCGGTTGTACAAGTTCAATCTCATGTACCAAATTCCGAGCCCGTTGTTACTCCCGTTAGTGCTCCAATGCCTAACTTGAAACCGTCAATTCCGTATCCTTCAAGACGTAATGATGAAAGGCGCCGTGAAAAAGCTAACGATCAAATTGAGAAATTCTACGAAATCTTTAAAGATTTAGTTCACAATTAGCCTCCGGATTCTTTGATTCTATGCCAAAATTTGCGTCACTCATAAAGCCTTAATTGGGAAACAAGAAAATTATATGAGATGCTAGAACTCCTTTGAATGAGCATTGTTCGGCAGTTATCCTCAACAAGTTACCCGAAAAACTTGGAGACCCCGGCAAATTTCTCATACCGTGTGATTTTCCCAGAATGGATGAGTGCTTAGCCTTGGCCGATCTTGGCGCTAGCATAAATCTCATGCCATTATCCGTGTGGAAAATGCTTTCTCTTCTTGAGCTCACTCCCACTTGTATGACTCTTGAACTTGCGGACCGTTCGATTACCCAACCAATCGGTATCGCCGAAGATGTCTACCTAAAAGTAGAAAAGTTCAAATTCCCGGCCGACTTTGTAGTCGTAGACTTTGATGCCGATCCCCGAGTCCCCCTAATTCTCAGGATATCCTTTTTAAAGACCGAACGTGCTTTGATCGATGTGTACGAAGGTGAATTAACCCTTCGTGATGGAAAAGAAGCCATAACATTCAATTTTGACCAAACTTTGAGATACTCCTCTAATACAGATGATAGCCGGCGAACGAATCAACATTATTATTGAAATGCTTGTGAGGAGTACTTCTCAACGGAAATCTCGGTTTTCCTGATGTGATCGTGAGTTGGCAATCCTCACTCCTTACTAATAACCCGTCGTTATCTACCATCTTTTCTGACTCCTCACTCCCTTCGGGGATAGTGATTTTCTTCTCGAGGAAGTCGATGCTTTCCTCGCTCTTGAAGATGATCCAACTTTACCGGAAGTTGATGACTCTTACTATGACCCAGAGGGGGATATTATTCTTCTTGAGTCATTTCTCAATAATGATCCATCATTACCCCCTCCTACTCAAGGAAACTATTTGCCTGAAATCCAAAAAGAACTTAAAATTTGTGAAGCTAAAACTGATAAATCTTCAATTAATGAACCTCTCGAAGTCAAACTCAAGGACTTACCTCCTCATCTCGAATACGCATTTTTAGAAGGTGACAACAAGTTGCCCATCATAATTGCTAAAGACTTGAGTGTCGAAGAAAAAGCCACTCTCATAAAGGTTTTGAAGTCACACAAGCGAGCCATCGCTTGGAAACTCTCCGACATCAAGGGTATTAACCTGGAATTTTATACTCACAAGATTCTTATAGAAGAGGACTATAAACCGGCGGTTCAACACCAAAGACGGGTGAATCCAAAAATCCACGATGTCATCAAAAAGGAGGTTGAAAAACTTCTTGACGCCGGATTAATTTACCCGATATCGGATAGTCCTTGGGTAAGCCCCATACATTGCGTACCAAAAAAGGGTGGCTTTACCATTGTTGAAAATGATGAAAATGAGTTGATTCCGACTCGATTGGTTACGGGTTGGCATGTATGCATTGACTACCGAAAGTTAAATAAAGCCACCCGTAAAGACCACTTTCCACTACCGTTTATGGATCAAATGCTTGAGAGATTAGCAGGAAACGAGTACTATTGTTTTCTCGATGGTTTCTCGGGTTACTTTCAAATTCCCATCGACCCTCATGATCAAGAAAAGACAACATTCACATGTCCCTACGGAACGTTCGCCCACCGTCGCATGACTTTTGGCTTATGCAATGCACCAGGCACGTTCTAAAGGTGTATGATGGATATCTTTCATGATATGATCGAAAAAACGATGGAAGTCTTCATGGACGACTTTTCGGTCTTTGGGAATTCATTTGAAAATTGCCTCTCTCGTGTAGACAAGATGCTTCAAAGGTGTGAAGACACCAATCTTTGTCTAAATTGGGAAAAGAGTCATTTTATGGTTAAGGAAGGCATTGTCCTTGGCCATAAGATTTCCAAAAATAGGATTGAGGTCGATAAAGCCAAAGTCGATGTGATTGCTAAGTTACCTCATCCCACCACCGTTAAGGGTGTTCGGAGTTTTTCTCGTGTCATGCCCGGGTTTCTACCGACGGTTCATTAAGGATTTTTCCAAAATTTCCCGACCGATGACTCATATTCTTGAGAAGAATACTCCATTCATTTTCTCCGATGATTGTATTCAAGCTTTTCAAACATTAAAGAAAAAACTTACTGAAGCTCCAATCTTGATTGCCCCAGACTGGGACCTACCCTTTGAGCTTATGTGCGATGCAAGCGACTTTGCCATAGGTGCAGTCTTGGGGCAACGTCATGAAAAACACTTTAGGCCTATACACTATGCTAGTAAAACAATGAACGAGGCGGAATCGCATTACACCACGACGGAGAAAGAAATGTTAGCCGTGGTGTATGCCTTTGAAAAATTCTGATCTTACCTCATCTTGAACAAAAGCATAGTGTATACGGATCACTCCGCCTTAAAATATCTCTTTGTTAAAAACGATTCCAAGGCGAGATTGCTCTGGTGGGTTCTCCTCCTTCAAGATTTCACATTCAAAGTGATTGACACAAAAGGAGCCGAGAATCTCGCGGCCGATTATCTTTCCCAATTAGAAAATCCTTATGAAAATGTGCTCGACCCAAAAGAGGTAAATGAAAATTTTCCTCTCGAGACACTTAATATGGTGACTTTTCATGGTGACTCAAGTACCCCTCGTTTGTCCGATTATACAAATACCACGCGGGGGTATTTCTTGTCGTCCCAACAAAAGATACATTGTTTTCAAGGATGCTTAAACACTACTTTGGGACGACCCCTTTTGTTCAAAATTTGTGCTGTTCAATAAGATCCGGCGGTGTGTTGCTGGCCAAGAAGCTGTTGACATCCTCACAGCTTGCCATAGTGGACCTACCGGGGGACATTACGGTGTTTACTACACCGCCAAAAAGGTTTTTGACTCAGGATTTTATTGGCCTACGATTTACCGAGATGCCCATGACTTGGTCACCCGATGTGACACTTGTTAGCGTCAAGGAAAAATTTTGCAACGTGATGAAATGCCTCAAAATTCCATCCAAGTTTGCGAAATCTTTGACGTGTGGGGCATCGATTTCATGGGGCCATTTCTGTCTTCACGAAGGAACAAATATATACTCGTGGATGTCAACTATTTGTCAAAATGAGTTGAAGCGAAAGCGCTCCCCACCAACGACGCCCGAGTTGTTTGCAAATTTCTTAAATCTCTCTTCGCCCGATTCGGTGCCCCTCGTGCTATCATAAGTGATCGCGGAACCCATTTTTGCAATGACCAGTTTGCAAAGGTCATGCTTAAATACGGAGTTACTCACCGTCTCTCCACCGCGTATCACCCACAAACAAGTGGGCAAGTTGAGGTATCCAATCGTGGCTTGAAACGAATTCTTGAAAGGACCGTGGGCGAGAACCGTGCATCTTGGTCGGATAAACTAGATGATGCACTCTGGGCCTTCCGTACAGCTTACAAAACACCCATCGGGTGTACCCCATACAAGCTCGTGTACGAAAAGGCATGTCATCTACCGATCGAGCTCGAGCACAAAGCCTACTGGGCCTTGAAACATGTAAACTTTGACCTTGAGACCGCGGGTGATCACCGAAAAGTTCAACTCAATGAACTAAATGAACTTCGTGATCATGCCTATGAGAACTCTTTGATCTATAAAGAGAAAACAAAGAGGATCCATGACTCAAAGATCAAAAACCGCGTTTTCAACGTCGGTGATCAAGTCCTCCTCTTTAACTCTCGATTGAAGATGTTCTCGGGCAAGTTAAAATCCCGTTGGTCCAGACCGTTCACCATTTCCCATGTCTTTCCATATGGCACCGTTGAGTTATCTCAAAACTCCGGGCCAAATTTCAAGGTGAACGGTCATCGAATTAAGCACTACTTTGGAGGGGACATACCAAAATTAGTTGTCCCAGATCTCCAAACCTTCCCCAAGGATAAATGAATTCGGGGATTGTGTCAAGCTTAGTGACCCTAAACAAGCGCTTCATGGGAGGCACCCCGTTCTTATCCTTAGTTATATTATGTAGTAATGAATAAGTGTTTTTTTTGTTGTGAAGAGGTGTGCCTCTTTTCTTTCTTGTTTGCTTGTGTTTTTTGTGATTGTCCAGGATGGTCCCGGATTTTTGAAGCCTCTCGTTCTCGCGGTTTTGTCCTTCGATCATAAGAGCTTCAAATCCTCAGCTTCATTTGGGAAATTCAATATCCTAATCTTATCGACAAACGTTTATCATTAAGCATACTTAATAAACGGCTTAGTATTTACGTAGAGACCCTTCTTAAAACATTAAGGACAATGTTTAATTCTAATCTATCGATTTGATTTGTGCACGCAACCGTATTTTCGCGTTAATCTGTTTTTACCACCAAATTTCCAAAAAAGAAAAAAATTTAAACATTTTTAAAATAAATAATATGTGTTTTGTACACAATTTTGACTTTCTTATTTTTTGTAGAATAAGAATAAATTTTGACTCGCTTGAGCGTGTTGAGCTCTAGCTTGTTCCTTAACTTTTAGACTAAGCATTCGCGAAGAACGAAAAATGATAGAGTTGATTATGAGTTGGATGCTAAACAAGGATCATTTAGAAATCTTAAGAGCTCATGTATGTAATTGTGGTTTGTTCTCCATAACGCTCCTATTTTCTCCCATAAGCTCTTAACCAGATTAATATACGTGCTGTTTTTGGAGATTAAACTTAAATCAACAACTTTTATATTATATATATAGCTAAAATTCTAGTCTTAGTTCAAATTTATACTTGAATTTTTCAAAAAAAGTCTTCTATAAAAATAAAAAAATAATAAATTTGATAAAATGAAAAAATATATAATAATAAAAGCTGTGGGCTGATAAAAGTTTGCTGCATCTTGCCGGCTCACAACCAATATTGCAGCCTTCTAAAGAAAGCCCATAGTAAGAATAATAATCCGAGACTGATAAAAGTTTGCTGCATCTTGCCGGCTCACAACCGATGTTGTAGCCTTCTAAAAGGTCGAGGGTTAAAATTGCATCATGGTGATGTTTTAATATTAAGGTGTGAATTAATAAATGTAAGATCTCTTTTTGTTAAATTTAAATATGCTTTTGAACTTTGACTATTGCATTTTAAGTTTTTAAATAAGCTATATATATACGGGAAACCTAAGAGTTTTTGAAACCAAAGGTCCGTAAGTCCCGATACTAGTCTTTGTGAGGTGTCAAAAGCCTGGTCACTTAGCCGCAAGGTTGGGATGTGCCGAGACGAAAGTCGCTACATGGGATGATCTAGCCTTCAAACTCATTATTCTCGGGTGGAACGTGAAGCATGGAATTTTGCAAAACATTGATCTAAAGTTGAAATTCACAATAGCACATACACTTAAAATATAATAATTCTCGGGATTAAAAAGTTTACAAGTTGCAAATATGAGTAGTGTTAGCATCTTAACTCATAATTAACGGTGATTTTGTTTTAAGCTTGGTTTGGAATAAGTGAAAAGTCGGGAATGATGAATTTATCCTTTTTGGGGCATTCTCGGATCAAAATGCATCTTGTTCCATGATCCCTAAAAATTATAAAATAATGAAAGTCAAACATTCTAGTTAGTTGCTTCATATGAAAACTACAAAAAAAAATGAGAAAAATGAAAAATGCAAAATATATGTGTAGGAATAAGATAATATATTAAAAAAATGGTAAAGACGAGGGCTTTTCAAAACTTATAGTTTGGGAAAAGTTTTGAGGTATTTGGTTATAAGGCATATAACAATTACCACCATCTCCACTACCACCATTACCACCATCTTTATACATACCACTACCCGTTGACCGTAGGGATGACATTCTCGAGTCCGAGCGGCCACCTCGCAAGAGGTCGTGTTTGTTTGCTCTAGGCTCTAGGTATGAGGTTGGGAATAGTTCTACTGCTAGACCCACCAGAGGTCGGGGGATCGATTATGAGTTTTTCAGAACCGTAGATGCTAAAGCGAGACAAAGGGGGATTTGAGAGGTTGGGTATGGTATTAGGGATACTTGGGTGGATCAGGCAGAGGCAGTTCCTGAGATCGAACCTATAACCGTGGGAGTGGTCAATACTAGGGTTATAGAGCTTGCTAAGCTCCATGAGCATGATACACAGGACTTATATGCTCTACTAGAGGATGCTCAGGATAGTAGGACTCACATATCACAGCGAGTCACTATGGACTCACAGCGAGTCAATTTGCTTATAGAGGATAGGATAGCTCATCAGGAGACATTACTGATTGTGGATGAGGAGGCCTATGCTTCCCGGAGGGCTTGGGTCTGCGATAGGATTGAGTCAGGAGTCCTTTATGACGATTCAAGACTCTACCGTGGCAGGTTTATGCACACGATAGTCCCTGCTCCTTATGTTACATCAGACCCATCTACAGTTCCATGGTACTCTTTTTAAGACATAACACCAGGTACATGGACTCGCTCCCAGATGCAGCAGGATGAGATGGCAGAGCTTCGAGAGACTGACAGTAGAGTCAGGAAAGATTGTAGAGACTCTCTGTGTGTGAGAGGACTTGAGGCCGAGAGATGGGTGACATTGCATACCGAGTTGTTAGCAACTAATGAGAAGTAGCGGAGGAGAGCTAGATAGCCAGGACAGATGCTATAGTTCAGATCAACTTGGATTCTTCTAGAGGTGTCGATAGTCACATCTAGTGATTTATGTCATTTTACTTTGCTAGGCAGTTGTTAGGCATGTTAAGTATTAGGGGTTCTCCCCGCTAGCATAGCCTTAGATCTTTTGTATTGTATTTTGTGTACCAAAAACTATTTCATGTAAAATTTTCTAATAGTTTTGAGTGTATTAGATGTGTTATGTTGTACTATATACATATCTTGTGTGCGTGGCTCATCTATAAAATTTATTGTATGCTTGTCATGACCTCCGTTCTGTCTCTTTGTAATTTGGACGAATCATGAGCACCTGTGACAAGACGAGGACTGAATACCCCACCTAACAACACCAACCCAAACAACATTACTCCTGAATCCGTTCAAGCTATGATTGATCAAGCTCTTCTGCGAAACTCCACCAATGGATACGGAAGCTACAGTTCACACGGGGATAACCGAAGGAATGTGCAAACTACACGCCCTTGTTTCTACGTTGACTTCATGAAATGTCAACCTTTGAACTTCAAAGGAAATGAAGGTGTTGTCAGTTTAACCCGGTGGATTGAAAAGATGGAATCAGTTTTCAATATCAGTGGTTGTGCTATTGAAAATCAGGTTAAGTTTGCTACCTACACTCTGTTAGGGCTGCTTTGACTTGGTGGATATTGTCAGATAAGAACCTTTAGGTCATGATGAATATTCGATGCTTGGGAAAGTACTCAAGATGAAACAAGGACGGCCAAGTATTGTCCGCAGAGGTAAAATCAATGAAACTAGAAGTAGAAATCTTTTTTTTTATTTTTTTTTTTTTTTTTGAAGTTGTGGTACTAATTAGTCAAAGGGAAGATTGTTCCAACATACACTGAACGTTTCTAAGAGCTAATCCTGATATGTACCAAGTTTGTTGCTCTTGAAACTGAGAAGGTTGACAAGTACATCAGTGGACTCCCTGTTAATCATTGGAAGGGAATTGAAGTCTTCCAGACCCTAAGGGACGTTGGTATGAGACTATTGAGGTTGGCCAACGGGACTTGACTGGATCAGAAAGTCTCTCGCACCTATCGGAAAAGGCAGACTGACAACAAAAGGAAGGCTGAAGAATCATCCAGAAACAACCATGGCCATCAACAACAACCCTTCAAGAGACAAAATGTCGCCAAGGTCTATAATATGGGGGCGGGTGAAAAGAAGCCGTATGGTGGATCTTTGCCCAAGTGCACCAAGTGCCATTTTCATCACAATGGCCCGTGTACTCAGAAATGCCACAAATGTAACAAGGTAGGGCACTTTGGCCTGCGACTGCAGAGGTTCTGGTAACACTAATGTTGCTATTGCTCAAAGGGATATATGGAAGTTCCAAAGGGGAATGGTTGTTTGAATGTGGAGCTCAAGACTTTTCAAGACGAGATGGTTCCAAAATTGAAGGATAAGGAAAGGGGAAATGGGAATGCACAGGCTGGGTTATGCAGTTGGTAAATTGCAGAGAAGAATGGGAATGTACGTAGAACCCGGACTCCATGTCGTCACGGATATGGTAACGAAAGTAACAACGTCAGAGAATCTTAGTGTGACCATTTATCCTCTGTTCGAAGCTCATGCGTACATGCTGAAAGGATGCCAAGACCTTTTTGGCACAGGTATCCGCCAAGGAAATTGGAGGAAAAGTGGAATAAAAAGCAACTTAAGGACGTATCAATCGTTCAAGATTTTTCGGAAGTGTTTCCCGAGGACTTGCTGGGTCTTCCTCCAGCTCGACTAGTGGAATTCCAGATCGACTTGATTCCAGGAGCCGCGCCCGTAGCTCGAGCACCGTATCGATTGGCACCGTCCGAAATGAAGGAATTGTCAGAACAACTACAAGAGCTTTCCGACAAAGGCTTCATAAGACCTAGTTCCTCACCTTGGGGAGCCCCGGTCTTGTTCGTTAAAAAGAAGGATGGGGTCATTCAGGATGTGCATTGACTATCGGGAGTTAAATAAGCTAACAGTGAAGAATCGTTATCCACTCTCGAGGATCGACGATTTATTCGATCAACTCCAAGGATCCAGCATTTATTTAAAGATAGATTTGAGATTGTGGTTTATCACCAGCTGATGAGAGTACGAGAATAAGACATTCCAACGACGGCATTCCGAATCGGTATAGTCTTTACGGAGTTTCAAGTTTTGCCCTTCGGACTAAAAAACGCACTACGCGGTATTTATGGACCTCATTACCGAGTGTGCAAGCCTACTTGGATAGTTTGTAAATCGTCTTCATTGTATGATAATAATTATTTATTCATAAGAACAAGACAGAGCATGAAGAACATCTTAGGCAATTTTGTTTGCCCAAGTTTCAATAGTGTGAATTTTAGGATTCCGAGATGGTACAATTTCTCGGTCACGTCTTGATAATAGAGGCATTCATATGGGATCTACGCCAAGATAGAATCTATCAAGGATTTGGCATATACTCCTTAAGGACACGCTGGAGATCCGCCAATTTTTAGGTCTTGCTTGGTAAACTATCATAGGTTTATTGTGGGGAATTTAAAAAGATTGTCTAAATCAATGATGAAGCCTTACTCAGAAGGGGATAAAAGTTTGACTGGGTGAAAAGGAAGAAAAACGCTTTTCAGATTAATAAAGAAGAAGTTGGCATGTGCACTCAATTCTGGATTTACCAGTAAGGAAGCGAGATTTGTGGTCTATTATGATGCCTTCACACAAGGGTTTAGGTGCTGTGTTGATGCAGAGAGAGAAGGTGATTGCCTATGCTTCTCGACAACTAAAAATTCATAAGAAGAACTACACCACTCATGATTTAGAACTTGGATCGGTGGTGTTTGCTCTAAAGATATGGAGACATTATCTATATGGAACCAAATGCACCGTGTTCATCGACCATAAAAGTCTACAACACATTCTTGACAAAAAGGAGCTTAACATGAGGGCAACGCCGTTGGCTAGAATTTGCTAAGTGATTATGATTGTGGACATTGTTATCACCCTGGGGAAGGCAAACGTATGTGGTCGATGATTGAGAGCCATTGTTGGGTTCGGAGACTTAGTTGATATTTGGCTTAGATCTTCACAAACAAATACTAAAAGCTAAGATCGAAGCACTGAAACACAGCACGAATTTTGAGAAAGAAGATATGGTGGTATGATGAAGGATTTACCTAGGAAAAGTTGGAACCTCGCGGCCGATGGTACCTTATGTTTAAACGCAGAGTGTTGGTTGCCTTGCTGATGGCAACTTAAGATCAGTGATTATGCCGAATCTTATAAGTCAAAAATATTCTATTCCATCTCTTCCAGAAAAGATGTTATCAGACATGAAGAAGCTATATTGTGCCCAATATGAAGCTGACATCGGCCACCTATGTTCTAGTGCTTTGACCGTTGTGCGATGGTCAGGCCGAACATACAGAGGACCATCAGGATTGTTAGACATAACAGCATAACCAAGTGGAAGTAGGATAATATCACGATGGATTTTATCACCAAGCTTCCTAAGTCGTCACAAGGTTTTGACACCATCTAGGTGATTATGGATCGACTTACAAAATCCGCTCACTTTTTACCAATAAGGGAGAATGATCCATTGGACAAGTTGGCAAGGCTGTACCTGAACGGGATAGTAGCAAGACACGAAATACCTGTTTTAATCATCTGTAATCGTGATGGGAGGTTCACATCAAACTTCTGGAGATCATTTCAGAAAGCTTTGGGTACAAATCTGAGTATGAGCACCGCGTATCATCTGGAAACCGACGGTCAGAGCAAGATGACTATTCAAACTCTCGAGGACATGCTACGTGCTTGTGTGATCGATTTTGGAAAAGGATGGTTTAAGCATTTGCCATTAGCCAAATTTTTGTATAACAACAGTTATCACGCTAGCATAAAGGCCGCACTTTATGAGGCACTTTATGGCCAAAAATGTCGATCACCTGTGTGCTAGGCCGAAGTTAGAGAAGCTCAACTGACTGGTCCATAAATGATCCAAGAAACAATGGAAAAGATTGTCCTGATCAAGCAGAGAATTCAAGCTGCGCAGTATCGACAAAAGAGCTACGCTAATTTAAAGCAAAAGCCGATGGAGTTCGAAGTTGGGGATAAGGTTATGCTTAAGGTCTCACCTTGGAAAAGGGTTGTACGATTTGGTAAGCGGGGCAAGTTGAACCCGAGATATGTCGGACCTTTTAAGGTGTTGTCCAAGGTTGGGAAGGTTGCCTACAGGCTGGAACTTCCTCAAGAATTGAGCAGGGTTCACCATACTTTCCACGTGTCTAATCTGAAGAAATGTTACGCTGACGAACCATTAGCCATGTCGTTGGAAGGAATTCTCATTGATGATAAGCTCCAGTTTGTGGAAGAGCCCGTTGAAATCATGGAACGGGAGATCAAATGATTAAAGCAAAGCCGGATACCATTGGTTAAAGTTCGTTGGAACTCTAAGAGAGGTCCTGAGTTCACCTGGGAACGGGAAGATTCATTCAAAAAGAAATACCCACAACTTTTCACAAACCGGGCTTCGTCATCCACTACAAGGTCTTAAGCTTTGAGGACAAAGCTCTTTTAACGGGTAGAGACTGTAACATTTCTCAATTTTAGGTCATTTTATGACTCCTATTATTCTTCACCATTTATTTTAGTCCCATGCGCGTTTACTTTTAATTTAACTTTTAAGCTAAATCGCGTAGACTAGAAATAATCATTCAATGTAAGCGGTCACCAAATAAATTAAGGTTTACGTCAAGCAAGTGTTAGGTAATTATTAAGAAGATAATTATTGACTTTGAGTGTTTTATTTTTATTGGTCACGTAAAAGGGTTACGTTTCGCAATAAAATGCGTTTAGACACACTCCGGAAATACCTAGACTTACCTAGACTCAAACCAATACCCACTTTTAATCCTTAAACATAAAATTCATTCAATTCTTGTATTAATAAACCATGTTGGCCGAACATGGGTAAGAAAAACCCATAAACCTACGTGTCCCACATGCCTAAATAACTAGAAGTCTTCCTAAGTACATGTACATCCTAAGATTAATTAAAGAATGTACTAATTGTCCCTAATTAGCTCATTACATAATGGATAATAACCTCATGGGATCCTTTCTCCTTGCTTTGTTACCCATGGTCACAAACAACATCACACAACCAAAGATTTGTCAAATCTCATGTAACCTTGTACAATTATCTTGTAATTAAGGATTTGTACTAGGTGGTTTAGCAAGAAACCATTTTATTGGGAATTATGCATTCCTGATTTAGTACCGCTAGTTGTAATAGAAAGTACCGACAATTATAGTTTGTACCGTTGGTATTAGTTTGTACCGCCAGTACAAAATAGTTTGTACCGTTTAAGAGATATGCATGAGCTATTATAGGAAAAGATATGTATTATCTTCTACACGTTTTGTAAGTCTGTTAGGGTTTATCCTTGGTGTATAAAAGGAACCCTACGGCATTAGAGAAGGTATATCTCTCAACAAAACAAAGCAATCGCCTAAATCTTAAGCCTATATTTTCACACTTCTGCTCTTGACTCTTAACTTTTCTTGAACCCTTTAAACACCAAACTTCTTCTCAGCAAAACCATCTCATTCCTCTCTTGTTTGGTTCATTCGCTGCACAGACCATATTCGAACCTAAACCCACCATCAAACACACAAGTAATACTAGGAATTCATCGTATTAAGTCATAAGATGGTACACGAGCCAAGATTGGGTTAATTAATAAGCTTTAAAGCTTAGGGTTGACATACATTTAAGTATAACACATCGGGTTGTCATCCTACATGTTACACGACACATTCAAGGTGCTAGGACCTTTGTAAGTCGCGTTCTAAATATACGTGCTCATGTCATACTTTCCTTTCCTTGTTTGCTAGTCGTTTGGTCACGTTAGTTTGTATTTAATAAACCAACATGAGCATACTCGTACATAGTACAACCATGCATGTTTCACGTATGTATACTTATATGTAAATCTCTTGTGTGGTGCTAGGACATGCTAAAATGTGTAAAACTTATTTAAAACTAGGTCTTAACAGCTAGGCTTGTAAGTTTCATTAAAAATGAGTTGCATGCGGAAACAACGTAAACATTTTCACTAAAAAACTAATGACATGCTTGGTAAAAGAGAGTTATACTAACTTATTAATATGGCTTTGCCATGTGAATAAACGCGACCATTATATGTGCTAAACGAGCTATTTTGGTTTTTATAGTAAACTTAACAAACCCTAAAAAGCACTAGTAAGCTTAATGGGCCACTAATGGACTCGTTTAATCCAAACAGCCCACTAATGGGCCGGACAGGCCTAACAGGCCATAGTAGTAGGATCCACGGCTTATTAATAAGCTCCATGAGCTTATTAAGGGGCCTAATATGCTTATTGGACTCTTGGACCCTTTTTACCTTAGTAGCTAAACGGGCTTTATTAGATTGCGCAGCCAATTTCGCAAGCCAAACACGAGCCTGTAAGCCACGAATAAGCTTGAGCAGCTTATTTGTGAGCTTATGCAGTTTATTAAGGGCTAATACAGAATGATGGGCTTATTAAAGTGCTAATGGGCCTTAATTCGAGCAAGCCTAACATGTAAAACCCTTAATGGGTTCATAATGGGCCTAAAAACCCATTATTGAGAGCTTATTGGCTTATAGAATAAGCCATAAGCTAAGAACAGCTTAAACAGACCTATAAATGCTTAATGAGATTAGAAAGATAAGTTGGATCATGTCATAAAAACTTTAATCGATCTTTGATATCTTTCGAGTTATAGTATTTGGGCTAGCGAGCCCAATAAGCTCGAATAAACTCAAATAAGCTCATCCGAGCTTATTTTTCAGCCAAAGGTTTTAAATAAGCTTAAATAAGCTTAATGAGGGCTTATGTGCCTTTGAAAACTAAACTGGACATTTAAACTGCTTATTGGACCTTAACGGGCCCAATAAGGTCTAATAAGCCTAAATAAGCTCATAAGAGTTTATTTATAAGCTGCCACAACTTATATGGCTTATTGGGGCTTAATAAAACCTATTGCCACTTGTTAGAACTTAATTGGGCTTAAAATGCAAATTTTTACAAGTTAAGGGACTAAAAGTATTAATTTGTAAACTTGAGGGTTAAAACTGTCAAAATTGTTTTTATAAAGTCTAGGGACTATTTCTGTCAATTCTAAAACTTGAGGGACTATTTGAAAGTACAAGGACCAAAAGTGTATCTTTCTAAAGTTGAAGGGATAAAAGTGTAAATATGGAAACCTAGGGGTTTTAAAATGTAAATATTATATTTTCTTAAACATAGGGACTGTTTTTGTAAATATAGAAAACCTAAGGGTATTTTTATGAAATGGAGTAGATTTTTTTAAACACTCAACGAATCGACGATGTATAATATTATTAGGTTATTTATACGTATTAAACACGACTTAATAAATATGAATATTTATTAATAACGCATATACATATACTGGAACGTATGTAATCGTACACTTTTCTAAGAACCATCAAGAAAAGACAAATACAATAAACATGGTTGCACCACAACAAGTGTTACAGTTATAATTAAACTAGCAATTTATTGTTTAGTTTATGCATTTAGTCGTTAGCACTAAACTATTGACCTAAGACTGGCCGTATTTAGTTAGGTATATGACGATGTGATTCAATTACCATTCTTGGATATATTTATCATTCACAGAGGACTACATACTGGGTGTGTCTCTACTTGCCCTTGGCTTTCTATTCATTTAATTGATTGACATACTTTTGGGAGGTGAGAACATGCTTTGTTTATACAAATTGGAGCAAGTGGTGTACATTTTTATACAATGATTAGTGTTTGCCTATAGAGCGATAACCCACTGAGCCCATTATATGAACTATCATTTTACTAGATTGTTAAGCGCGAGTGTTATAAATAGATCTATTTGGGATTGAGAATCCCTGTTTGGCGTTGAGAGCGCTCGCTGTGCGGTTTGGGAACAAACAAACG
This sequence comes from Tanacetum coccineum, assembly GCA_026074375.1. Lineage (NCBI taxonomy): Eukaryota > Viridiplantae > Streptophyta > Magnoliopsida > Asterales > Asteraceae > Tanacetum > Tanacetum coccineum. Next base: position 18,835 of record BQNB010043461.1, on the reverse strand, counting down.
TTATACATGTCAGATTTGGATAGTAGCGGGTTTGAAACATCATTCACGGCATTATCGGCATTTTTTGAGATTCATACATGTCGGGAGGCGTTTCTGTGTCATGAGCTTAGGAAAACATAATTACTTTTTATGATGTTTGCATCTGTTGCTTAATCATACACTTCGAAATCTTGCGGTCCTTCAATCGATTTACATAAACCTATGAATTCACCAACTTTATGTTGACATTTTAAGCATGTTTTTATCAGGTCAATTAAGGCAACGATTAGGTTGCCAAGATACATGGGGGTCACTTTTGGAGAGTCATACTAAAGATTGGGGCTATTACATTTTTAGGAACATTTGTTACTAAAAGGAAATCTTTATTTTATATTGTCGAACAATTTGATGCCATGAGCGTATGTAATGAACAAGTATTTTGTTAATCCAACGTATCTTTTTAAAACGACACGTTTAGTGGTCGTTCTCATATCTTATGCTATTGATCTATGAAGTAACGCCCTCAGATATTCAATATTCCGCTGCAACCCAGATTTGGGGGTGTTACATATAACCAACTAACTTGAATTTAATTCCTTTCACACTCCACTAACTCATAATAAACAACATTACCTTGTTATCCAATTGGATCCATAACCACCACTTTTAACCATTTTTTTGTCCCCCTGGGTTCTTATAACAGGCTAGCAAGAACCAAAGAGAGAAGAAACCAATGACAAGGCATGCTAGTATTGTCTTATCACCTTTACAAGGATCAAGCGACATGTATCCCTATTCATACATGCCCTAAGGTGAGTTTTTTAAAACATTGTTCTTTTGTGTCCCCTTGAACCCTAAACAGGCCACACAAGGAAGCTAGAGCCCATAAGCCATTTGTTGTTTCATTTAGATGGTATTATGCAAGTCTTAGCCTATTAATAGTTGCCATAAAGTAGTGTATCACACACACATCATTATAGCATAAAAAAACTCAAAGTATTTCTCTCCTATACCCATCCTTACCCACCGCTCACTTACATCACCCATACACAACACATAGTTTTGATTTTAAGGTATTTCAAGCATACAAGGTTCATTTTTAGGCTTATCTAAGGTGTCTTGAAAGCTTGGTTTGGTAATTAAAAGGGTTTTGCAAGTAAAGGAAGAATTAGGGTTTTCTTGGTAAAAATTAGGGTTTTGTGGAAATATTTGGGGCTATATACTTGGGTCTTGCTTGTGTATTATCATCACTCATTTCATGTAAGGGTAATTCTGAAGAACCTAATATTTTCAATATATTAATTTCATGTTTTATATAATTGTGTATAGTTAAATCATCACCTAGGTTTATTTTATGAAGTTATAAAATAAATACATGTATATACATACACGAATTACATTTCTTTTGTGGTTAAAATGATGTTTAAAATATGTTAATATGTTTAAAACAAGGATTTACAAGCCATGGATAAATTATATAATTATTTGTCAAGTTATGATTATTTATTTATTAATAAAGTTTAGATAAATAAATATATATGTTGGACAATTTTCTTGGACAATATAGACTTAATATGATGGACACAGTGTATAGGACTTAATTTATACACAATGTATGTTAATTTATAAATTAGAAGATTTGTGGTAACTTTATTAAGTTTAAAAGTACATAAAACAAATTTATATAATTAATTATTTAAATCTTTCAAACCTACTGTTTAAATTCGTATAATAAGATATTTATTTTATGTTTTATAAAAATAGTGCTTCTCATAAGGATCGTAAGCATGTAAAGAACTCGAAAATCAGAATTATAACGAAGAAGTTACAGAATTTGCAAGATTATGCATAAAAGTGTTACTATAAAAGTATTTTTATAACAACTCTAAAATTTCGAATCTGATAAAAATGAAAGCTTATTATTCTGATAAATTAAAACTTATGGGGATTTCAAAACTATAAGTTAAATTAAAAACAGATTTAAAATGAAGAAGATACGCTATTTACAAGTTTACGATAAATGTATTTTATAAAAGTCCTTGTATAAAAAATATTATATGTTCATAATAGTGGGCTGTGGGAAACTATTTTCTTATATTGGTTTTTAATTACGAAGACTGTAGCATAAGAATCACTAAAAACGAATTAAAACGATTGAGATACAATTAATTATACGTTTTCAATAATTAAAATTTTAAAAAGTATTTTGTTATTAATTTTCACTCACTGTTACTGTTTCATAACCAGTACATTACCATTATAATGGATGTATATTTGTTCTAGATTTTTCAAATACTATCCATACATATAAGTAAGTATTAAATGGAGTTAAACGAAAAAAGATATAAGGTTTATTAAACTTATGCACTATTTTTATACTTGTGCATTATTTTTGTGAAATCAATTACAACTAATTATATAATATTATTATATAATTACATATAGGTGTTAAAAAAATTATTTTTCATAAACGATCAATCGTTGGACAAATATGACATTTTTACAAATACGAATACATAAACATTATTTTACAAAGTACAAACTTATATTGTTTAATTTTATAAATTAAACAAATATGTTTAGGTGGTGATGTAACTATATAGAATTATATGGTGTGTTAGTTATTCAAAGTACATAGTACTCATACGACCTATATTTAATTAGGTTGCATTCGGATTTCGCTTGTCGATTCACTCACTTGATTTATTTCATTTACTTTATTTACTGAGGTGAGTTCATAGCCCCATGTTTTACTATATCAATGATTCACAACTTTTAAGGTGAGAGACATGCATTGTTTTACGATTTAGAGAAGCAATCTTTAAATAGTTGTCCATTTTTAATGATTACGTGTTTGACTAAGTAGCGATATAACCCTCTGAGCCCATTATCATGAACTGTCAATTACTTTGTATGAGCGCGAATGTTATAAATAGATCTATTTGAGATTGACATCCCCGTTCGGGTGAGGTAAGCACTCCTTGTGCCGGTTTACCAGAAATGGATAAGGATATAACCATGTCGGATTTGGGATGTTGCTGAGTTAGAACAATCATCAAAGGGGCATGTTGGCAAATTTATATTGCAACTCACACATGTCGAGCTTCATGTCATGTGCTTAGGGAAACGTAATTACATTTTGTGATGTTTGCATCTGTTGCATTATCACGGGGAAAATCTTGCGGTCCTACATTATATTTTACATAAACCTATGAATTCACCAACTTTATGTTGACGTTTTAAAGCATATTTTCTTAGGTCAATGAGGCACGAGGTGCTAAGGATATATTGGGGATACTCTTTTGAGGAGTCATGCATAAAAGATTTAGAATCATTACATCTTGGGATATTTGTTATGATCTAAAATCTTTGTTATTTTAATGTTGAACAATTTAAGCCATTGTGCTTTGTATTAAACAATTTCAAATAATCCACTTTATCGTATTTCAATCGACTCTTTAGAGGTCGTTCTTATATCTTGTGCTATTGATCTATGATTAAACGCTCCCGGACACATTATTCCGCTGCGACCCTATTTGGGGGTGTTACATAAAAGTCTAGCTGAGGAAGAAGAGTAATGGTGGAATCTCTTCTTGTATCCTATGTAAATATATAAAAATACAAAAACACAACAAGATTTTCAATTTATTAGAATAGATTTTATGAAAAAGAAAATAAAAAAATATAAAATCCAAAAAAAAGCAATATAGAAAAATATAAAATCAGAAAATACCAAAAATATGTTTTTTTTCATGACATGTCTTTTGTAATCGATAATATTTACTGCTTTAGAAATATTATTTAATATTGACATGGAGTAGTAAATAAAGTTCGAGCAAAAGTTTGAAAAGTTTTCAAAACATGTCATTGGCTTGCAGTTTTCAAAATCCGGTCTTCATCTTAAAGGCAAGTATTTCGTCAAAAAGAAAACTTGACCTCTCAACGGGAAATTCATTTTTCTCAGGCATGATCTACTCTATGATCATATAAAGGCTTGTGTATACTTTGTTACACAATCCGTGCTTTCCCGATAAGATAAGTGTACGTGTCAGCAAATTTATTTTTCAAAAGAAGAGAAATCTTCTCTAAACCGAACAATTTTCTTCATAAATATTGATTTTCCAAAAAGCATGTTCGGGTTAATTAACTTGAAAACGTGTTTAGTTAAAATCAAAATCAGCTTTCGACATTACAAATAGATTTTCAAGAAAATTCAACCACTCGAACAAATACAATAGCTCTTTAAATAGAAAACGGGTCTTTGTTCTTGGGGAAGAAACTGTTTTCGAATTATCTCCAATAAGTCATTAAAATTATATGAAATTTTTTTAACTTAACAGATAATAATTTGAGGGGGAGTTATTGTATTTTAACTCTAGGGGCATAAGTTGTCATAAGTTAATAATTTGAGGGGCTTAAACGTAAATTTTAGGTTTAAAACTACATACGACTAATATTGCCAACACTCTATAGTTTTAAAAGACTTAGGAATGTTTGGAAATAGTTTCACAGTTTTAAAAGCCTTAAAGTTGATTCTTACGGGTTGAGCTTATTTATTCTTCGCACAAGATGTCAAGTGTATATGCGTACAAAGTGTTGTTGATTCCAAGGTATCGAAACCATCAAGGGGAAGAATTATATACTTCATAGAGCCCATACCCTCTTCTTTTTGTTAGGCCATATCAGAAAGACAAATGTCATATCCGCAGAGAACATTAGTGGCTTTTGGGTGCATTATTTCACCCATATGGGGGAAGAGATATCTCGTCATTCATTTAGTATGCATCATTTGAGCTTCCAAGGGGAAGTGTTGTGAGAAGAATTAAGAAATACATGAGAAGATATGTGACTGATTCAATTAATGTTTCCTTGATCGGCTAATCACTAAGCTTATTATCAAAGAAGTAGTAATATTTGATATAAGAGGTACACATAGGTATGATGATTCCTTTAGATAGTCAGTATCCTACAAGAAGAAGTGTGTACATCCGAGACTTAGTTGACTTTAGTGTTATCATTTTCGACTACTTAGAGGGTTTAATTGTCTATATCCAGGACTTAGTTGACTTTGGTGTTACAATCTATATCATCACTATCCTGAAGAGAGAAATGAGAACATTCGGGACTTAAATGACTTTGATGTTACGATTTTGACTTCTTGAAAGGGATAAATTAGGTACTTCGAGTATTTGGGCTTTATACAACAAGACTTCTGCATGCGGGTATTCCTATTCCGATAAGCTTGGAAGTAAGCCTTGAATTTACTCAAGAAAGGATTGTTGGTTTGGGGGGAAGCTATGGAAGCTCTAAAAGGAGAGTTAAGACGGAATTAAGAATGCTGATACGGACAGAATAACTTTGTCATTCTCGATTTTGCTGATTTCAGGTCACGTCTCGTACATTATCTTGTGAATATGTATATATGTAGTATAGGATAATAAGTATATATGTGTTGAGCATAATTTTTCACAAATTTTTTAGTAAATTAAAAATCTTTCAAAATATGTACTTAACACTATATCCTTCCCTCATAAATTAAGGGGGAGCATAAAAATGTTCCTAATAAGCATGCAAATAAGATAACATTTTTCTCCCTGACAGCTTTATTTTAATCAATTGATATCTAAAATATCAAAACGATTTGACATTTTTTAATAAGGGGAGAAAATGTGATTAAAATATATGGCTAATATATGTGATCTTAAGTGACTCAAGTGCGGCTTCCTCCTTATATGTGCAAAACACTTTCGAATATCAATGCACATATTGAAGGGGAGCAATTTTGAAAATGACAAACCATCAGGGTACAAAAGTTTTTATTTATATCACGAGTACCTTGATCGATTGTTAAATGGTTTTATGGCAAGAATGGCAATACCAAAATACCGACCAAATGATGATGTTTCAAGGAGATATAAGGCGGTTAAGATTAGGTATTTGTTTCATGATCCAGCCAAAACCAGAGGAATCTACCCAGGGATACTCCACTAGTTAGAGTAGAAGTCCTTAGGTATGATATAAAAAGGAGTAAAATGAGATCGGTGATAATGTTATCCATGGAAAGAGTTTGACGGGAACAAAACCCAACAAAGGTGATAATGAGGTAATGGGTGGTATTACATTGAAGGGGTTGAAGAATGAAAAAAAGATTTTATAAGGATAAATTGGTATAAAGACAGAAGCCCTACATTACACTTAGGCAGAAACTGGGTCAATAAGATGCTACTCAGAATCCCCACAGTTGAATACTTGGTATTAAAGATAGTCATTCATGGACTAGTGATCGCAATGAATATCCTCCCTAGTACTCGATTTCTTAAAAGAAAGTTTGTTTCATTTCTCACAGAGATTAATCACATTTCTATCAACCTTCTCACTCTGATTTTGTTGATATTAAAAAGGTGGCAATCTGCTCTAGCCTCCGATCACTAAAACCAAAACGCATTATTGAGTCTAGAGCCAAAAAGAGATCATCAATAAATCTCATTAGGACACTATTCAGATTACACTTTGTTGTTCATACGTTGTGGAACCACAAGTGATATATAAAAGAGTCCTACGCATATTCCTTGTGATCTTGCCAGGAACATCAGAGTGATTACGTTTTAGTATTCACAATGCGAGTGATAAAATTCCTTCCGTGACAAATAAAATCAAGCGGTCACATTGTAGTAGGGTAACTTGTGACGGATCTAATACGGTATCAAGAACTTGTGACAACCTGGATATCGATTATGGTCTTAGTCTATGAATTGACGGTTATTGGATTTTCAATAAATAAACTCTCGATGTGTTATAAAACTCTTTATTCTTTAACACATCGATTGATTTTCAAACCATTTTTCTCTTTAGACCTCTAAGAACTTCATTGTTTTAAGAGATCGATTAATCGTTGATGTGGGCTAGCCCTCTAAAAGGGCATCTAGGCATATGAAGACTGAACACGAATTAACGACTCAATCAATGAAATAGTACCCCATTGATTCACTCTTATCATGTTGTTTGCTGTGAGACATTCCGATAATGAGAGAAAGCAAGTAACAATAAATCTAATGCAATCTGTGTTAGAGGATCCAATACTTCAAGCTGGAAATCCTATCAAGGAGGTTCTTCCAAATTGAACCTACCTGATCATAGGTCGGTCCTCATGAAACTGAAGGTTATCCTACCTATATTCGATGAATGACACAGCCATAATCGTCCATAACTATGCTTATTACTAACCATTAATTGCATGTTATAAAATGGTGGTGGTTCCCTGTTCCAGCTGACTAGAATTCATAGCCAACTCTGCTCATACTCGATCTACAAATATAACGACATGATGAAAGCTCAAGTACATGTTACTCAAGTCTTCCGTTACTCTGATAGTCAAATTCTTCCTTGAAGTCATAAAGTATTCAAGATGAAGCATTTCAAGGGAGATTGTTTGATAGCTTTCAGGACGAAGTAAAGTATGAGCATGTTGGTCCAAAAGTCACAAGACCAGAAGAAGGCGAAATATTTCTATATTATGAAGAGTCGATATATGAATGATGATCTCAAGAAGCTTAAGATCACAATAAATTCAATCATGTTGGAACAAGCACATGATCAAGGTTCACTACATATTACACAAGATAACGATCAAAGAATCAAGACTACGAGCAAGACTAAATACATTCATAGAATGCTAATCTTAAGATCATTGTAAATTGGAGTGACCTCCCTTAGGGGGATATTGTTAGGAATTCAAAAAAGTCTCAGTCACTTCCAATATTCTAGTTTATAGCTTGTAGTTATTTAAATGTAATCAAGTAAGCTAACCGGGCCTAACTATGGAAAGCCCATAGTAGACCGGCCCTATGTGCTCGTATATATACCCTATCCGCACATGGAGAGGGTGTTGGTTTTCATTTCATTAATATACATTTCATTGTTTCTCTCTAGAAAACCTCCCAACCTCACTTTCTCTCTCTAAAGTATTCAAACCATATAGATGTGTGGGATTGATATCTTATAGATGCTAGTGCCAAGATCGGCCAAGGCGTTGCAAGAGAAAGTTTTTGTTGAAGGTGTATGGAATAAGGAAACTTTTGGGGTCTTTAAGTTTGGGTGGAATGTTGTTTTGAAAGATAGCAGAACTTTCATCGCTAAGAAACGCTGGATAAATTTGTTCCAACTTATGTTTGTTGCTAACAAGTTCTTTGAGAAATGTTCCATAGTTCAGAATCCTTGCTAGAACGTCGACAAGAGGCACGTTGATTCAAACGGGAAAAATCATATCGAGAAATTTTACGTGTTGTGCTTCCATTTTCTCTTTTCTAAGGCGTTGAGGGTATGGGATTCTTGGTTTGTATGGTTTAGGATTATGTGCTTCTTTGTTTGGTTTTTGTGTTTGAGGTTGAGGTGTTGGTTCTTCGTCTTCATCATCACTATTGAAATCAATAGGAGTCTGAGAATCTTTCTAATTCTGAGAATCATTTGGGTTAGTGGGTGGGTCATAGGATCAACCACTTCTTGTGGATATGGCATTTACATGCTCGTTTTGAGTTTGAGGTGGTTGGTATGGTTTAGATGAGCTACCTCTAGGGTTTGGTTGGGTATTGCTTGGAAGAGATCCATAAGGTCGAGCAGATTCCTTGTCAGCAAGTCTGTTAAATTTTGCTTCTAAGTTCTGGATTGAGGTTTGGTGGTTTTTAGTTGTTGCTTCTAGTTTGGTTTTAAGATCCAAGAATGTTTCTTTGACGAAGAGATTTGTTGATTGTTGAGCTTTTATAAAATTGCTTAATTGCTTTTAGAGGTCGGGTTTATCATCGGTATTTGGTTGGTAGTAGTCTCAGTTGTAATCATATCTTCCGCTTGAACGCCAATTATCACGATTTGAATCACGATCGCGATAATCATTATAAAAATGGGTACGTTAAAATGTTTGCATAAATTTCGCTTCTTCTCGTGAGACATGGGCGTGTCATCATCGTTACAATCTGCGGTTGAGTTATTACCTCTGCAGTTATTGCATTTTGAACGAGATTTTATTTCTTTGTACAGAGCATCCATTTTTAGGGACATGGCATCCATTCTTGCCATAATTTTTTCAGTATCAGAATCACTGCTGCCTTCATCGGTGAAAGTTATAGTTTTACGAATAGGAGTTTTCGGTTTTTGGTTTTTCGCCTAGTCAATTTGAGTAAGACTTTGTCTTCAAGAAGTTGGTAGGCTTGATTTGGGGTTTTATAAAAAAAGATGCCTCCTACTATGACATTGAGTGCTTCTTGAGTTGTTTCATCAAGACCATGATAAAAGATTTTAATTATATTGCCTTTTGATAGAATGTGTCCATGACAGTTTCTAAGTAATTCTATCATGCGAAGCCATGCATCGGTTAGAGTTTCACGTTTATGTTAGGAAAATCCTCAGATTTCTCTGAGAAGTCGATCAAAGAGAGCCGAGGGAAAAATCTGCTTATAAAAGCGGTTCAAAGTTCATCTCATGATCCAAGTGTTCATTCATTATGTTCATCCAATCAAGTTTTTGCTTCACCATGAGTGATAAGGAAAAATCATAAGTTGGCCGGCTTCGTTTTTGGTTGCTTCGTATTTGAACATGTCACATACACCGATAAATTCATGAATGTGTTTATGAGGATCAATTTTATTGTGGCCATCAAATTGGTATCCTTTGACAAGGGTCAAATGGTTACCTTTGATTGCAAATTCATTAGCAATGGCAGGTATTGTGATTGTCGGAACGGGATTCGGGGCGACAAGATGGTCAGCTGCCTATATGGGTTCATCGTCAGGATTAGCCATGAGATCGTAGAATTCAAAAAGGTTGAGGAAGAAACAGAAATGAGTGATATCTAGGATAGTGGGTATATTTCTCTTGGGTTTTCAGGTCGTTCGTCCTCTTTTTTGATCGGGACTCTTTTGTTTCATCGAAGTCTTCGGTTTAAGGTTCTTTCAGGTTCGTCTAATGATGTAACAAGTTCAGAATTGGAAGCACGTGTATACATCCAAAGTTAACTGCTTAGGAAGGGGTACGGTGAGTAAGAGAGCATAATCGAAATCAAAAGAAATCAATTTTGTTTTCTGAGCAGATAAGTGCGGCGCACAAAGAATTTTGTGTGGCATACATAGATTTGAATTTTAGAATTTTTATAAAAACAGCTAGGAATTTATAAAAACGTAATTTTGAATTAAATTCAGAGAAAGGTGTAACGTCTTAAGAGAAAAATATTATAAACAGGATAAGTATGGCGTACTTAGTAAAAAATGCGTCGGGTTATTAATCAAAAATTAGGGTTTTTCATTCCGGATGGTTTTTAATAATTCTGGGTAACTGTATTGCTACAGGTTCGTTTCAATTCGAAGTTTCGGTGACGCTTTAGGGAAAACGTTGAGTTTTGCAGAAAGTGTCACGTACTTGTAGGAAAGTACACCGGGTTCGTGGTTCTAGGTGTAAGTGTGATGCACTTATGCGTTTGTGTGGCGTACTTTTTGCAACAGAAGTAACAAAAAGTGTATAGATTACTGGTTTTAAAGGAAAAAGTAATTATGATTTGTTTTGAATACTTGGAAATGATTATATAACAGAATAAAGTCCCCGGCAGCGGCGCCAAAAACTTTGATCTGTTGTAAAAGTTTTAAATTTATAATACTAGTTCTACCATTTTCTAAACCAACACACGGGTAAAGTATAACCCACGTATGTAGTATAATCTTTTTAGGTAAGACTAGGTCGATCACATGGACTTGTTTATGTTCATATAATCAAAAGATTTAAAACAAATAATGATAAACTTTTTCAAGCAAAATAGAAAATAAGTGGCAAGGAGTAAATTCAATAATAAGGAAATATAACTACTCGGATAGCTCATATAATTTGGTAGCAACGATGATAATCATGATCTTATTTTTTATTCTTAATTTACAAAAAACTTTTTTCGTCAAAAGAGCGTTTTCACAAATCATCTGTTTTAACCCAAGAATTATATTTGATTGACTAAGTAAAGTGTTTCCACCAAATAACCAAGTCGCTACAATAACAAATCTATTTTGTTTATCAATTAATATAAGTGGATTTCTCCAACCAAATGATAAAGATTTATAGACAAATCCTTAAAACCATATATTACAAAATAGGTATTTCGACCTATACCATTATGCATATATAATCAAGACTGATAAACATATAATCAAGACTGATAAACAAGATTTATAAGATTTACTACAATAGGATTTCAACACAAACATAGGATTAATAAGATCATCATAACACCAAATGCTTCTTTATTATATTAACATATTCGAGTAGTCCTAAGAGGTTTAGCCTGTCATAGCTACTAAATTCATGATAACAGGAATGAAAAGAGTAATAAGAGACATACTAGATCTGGCTAGATCATGGATTACATAGGTTGTACACAAGGTAACCGATTACAAATTAAAACAAAATTATATAACCTTTTTTTCTTTCAATGATACCCCATTCTTTGGTGTTCTTCTTCTAGAGATACTTGGAGAATTCGTGACTAAATGATTCTAGAATGATATGAGATTGTTATTATAATGGCTGAGAAATGGCTTGTATTTATAGGCTGATCAGGGGGACAAGTGCGGCGCACTTATAGAAAAATGCGGCATACACGCTAGGTACTTGGCACCAAAGTTTCATAAGTTCTTTGATTAATACGCCGCACAAGGTAGGAGAGCACGGCGCACATTGCTGTTGACTTATATTTGACTTTCTGGAAGAACTGCGACGCATTTTCTATGATCCTCAAAGTTACCAATGTGGTAATGAAAACAATACATTATGTCAACACAAATAAATAGTCAATTATAAAAAATAAAAAAAAAAAAAGAGAAAAATCTTAGAAAATGGAAAATCGGGTGTTTTATAACTTGTGATCTCTTATTTCTCTCAACAAAAATCTTTGCTACTTTTCAAAAGTATAGTTTGGGGAAGCTTCGAGATATTTGGTTATAAGGCATGTGATATTGCGTGAGGAACACAACACAATCGTTAGTTTTGGGGAATTTGATAAGTGTAAAATACACATCCGTTTGTACCTAAAATAACCCAATTAAACCCAAAACAGACCAAAAATGGCAAAAATATGCTTGTATTTGTGTTTTTGTGGGTGCAGGTACGGATATATCAAAAATCACAAGATTACATCAAAACCGGGAAACGGTAGCAAGCCCACGGGACACGAGAATCAGAAGAGTACAAAGCCGAAGCCCCAAAGCCCAAATCCTTAGCCAATTTCCTTTTGTAACATCCACAAGGGCCAATCTTGCAATTTCCAAAAGTTATTTATAACTAGAAAAAGAGGAAAGAAAGAGGACTATATATACACACACAATGTCAAACTCACCACACTCCAACAGTTTTAACTGTCCAAAATAGGCGTACCCTTTTACTATTCACGCATCCGTCTCCCCCATTTGCACCATCCAGTCGAAAAAACAAAGGGCTTTTGTTAATAAAGGGTGCGATTGGTCAATTCAGGGAAGCTCAAGTACAAATGCAAGGATAAATTAGTCTAATCAAGGGGATACTTATCCTAGCTCAAGCTCAAAGGCCACGTAATCAATGAAGAAGCACAAATTGTGATGGGTTTTTGTGCTAATCTACTTACATAAGTAGCACAAACGTCACATCAAGGAAATGACACGCCGGCAATCCTCAGGTGTCCACAATTTGATCCAACGACTACAATTGATGATCAAATAATTAAAGAAATGAATGGCAGAGGGAGAGCAAGGCAAGGGGCTAGAATCTTCCAAGGCAGCCTATAAATAGACCTCACTTCTTACACACAAAGGGAGTTTTTTTTATCTTGTTTTTTTTTAGTAATTTAGTCTAGCTTAAATTTCGTATTTTACTTAAATGTAATTTTCCTTAAAATGTTTTGTAATCTCTTTTCCAAGTAATGTAATCAGTAACTTTTATTAATGAAATTTAGTTTAAATCATTTATAAGCTTTTTTTTTCTTGTTATTCAAAAGCTGTCTAAATAAGCCAATATGTCTCAATAAGCTAATAAGTTCCTTTTAAGCTCTTTCAGTCTATAAGCTGAAATAGAGTTTATTGAATTCAGAATTAATATTACTTAAACCTTAAATCAGTTTAAACTTACATTTATCATGGACCTATTTGGATACGAGCTTTTTGGAAGGGGATCTTAACTTGGAAGAGATCCCAAGGACTTTACCCCAGCTTATCTAATAAGCTAGGGAGCTTGTAGCTGCCTTAATTGGTCCTCTTGTTTAGCTAGAGGAGTTTGTAAGTTTCTCTTTCATTTCCTTTAATTTTAGCTTTAAATAGTAATCTCATTGCTTTCTATACTTAGATCTGCTTATTTGCTTATTCTCTTTGTTTATTAGTGCTTATTTGAGTTTTATTTAGCTTAATCATCTTAGTTGTTTATCTGTTTTCAATTTTCTTAGTTTAAACCATAAATTTTCATAATATTGTCTTAAAAACCTCTAAAAAACCAAAAATATAGTAAAATAGTTTAGATCTAGATTAATGCTTATTTAGTTGTTAAGTTTTGTTAATTAAGTTAGTTTTAAGTTAGTTTTTATCTGGTATTCAGTATTTGTTCATTAAATTTCTCTTAAAAAGCTTTTCACAAATCTGTCATAATCTTAAAGAGGTGTTTGGTTTAGTATACTTTGACCTCTAAAAGTCAATTTCACTTGTGCTATTTGCTTGAGTCAGCTAAGTTTTCAGTTAAAATTAGTTTTCATTTAGTTTTTATAAGTAGAACTCAAAATTTTTCAAAAGAAATGGCTTATTTTCTTTGTTTTTACACCAAGGCAGTTTTTGACTACCTTTTTGCTTGTGAAACTTTGATCCAAAGCCCTTAAGGTTTAAATCTTGCTTGCATTTTGTTTAAACACATGAGACAATCTATACTATTTCAACTGAAGACTTCACTACAAATACCTCAACTAAGCCGTTCACATGATGAATGATATCTTTTCTCACGATTTAATGGAAATCTTCTAACAAATGCTAATCAATTGAGCGATTGTATCTAAGCCACTGCTGCAAAGCTAGGCTTAAGACCAAACTTGCGCTTGACTTTACGACTTTAAGTACTCACTCTCTATGATATAAGCCGACATGAGCGTTCAACGTATGAGCATTGCGTTCGTATGCACTATCATCTAAGTGCTTAAATACCCTATGCACATTTCTTCAAGTATCTCTGATGGTTAACACCTAGCGTCTTAACACACAACATTCGGCAACAAGCCCTAAAGATAGCAAGTAATCTAAGACTTCAAGCTATTTTACTCTATGTCTTTTGGACTTTTCACTATCTCTAATATAGTTAACTTTAAGACATTATAATATTAATATTCTCTCTTAGATTATACATACTAAGCGAACCAAATGACCAACAGTACTAAACTAACACAAAAAGCTTCTAGAGTAACAGCATATACGCCTAGATAGGGATAGACTCCAAGGATAGAGCAGTCTCAATATCACAAGCCTATCAGACAATTAAGCCTCATAAGCAGATCAGGCGTGTCTCATGATGCAGTATTATCTCTTTAACACATCTTAGACCAGTTGTCAGAATTAGCTATTTACAGCTAACGATGAATAGAAAAGGAACATTGACTTCAACATTACACTTCTCTCACTAGCTTACAAGTCTATCTGCGGCTACAACTCATAATATAGTCTTTCAGCTATACAAAAATGTAACAAGGGGGTCACATATATTATCTACACAAAACATTCACAACACATCATCTATATCATCAATAACAAGCTGTAAACAACCTACAGCATACATATAGGTCAAGGGATGTGGATCTAAGTCACACTTGGATCTCTTACCTACAGTCATACATGCTCACACACTAATCTACAACGTGATTGAACTTTAGGATTTAAATTCGTTAATTTAGCTTATGGGTCTAGATTTTATAGCTTAATTAGATAGATTATAAGTAGTTTAATAAGTCCTTAAAGTTTTAGGGTTTAGTTTAGCTTTTTAAAGTTTTTAGCTTAATTAAATTTTGTGTTATCTTGCTTATTTTCTGAGTTTGCTTAGTTCATTACTCAATTTTAGTTGTTTAAAAGTACTTCTAGCTTAGATTGTCTACCTTTCATTCATAGATCATAAAACATTTTACATAAGCTTCCTCAGAACGTCTTTTCTTTTTTCACATTAAGCTTAATTTGAGCTTATTATAGCTGTTTTAGTAAGACATAGCCCAAACCCCTAGTTTCTGTAACAGCTTATTGAGAAGGTCTTTTAGAGCTTATCTTTGAGTTTCAGACCATAGTGCTTTTGTTAAAGTTGTTTTCCCTAGCTTCCTTTACAACTTTGCTCTTTAAGTTTTTAATGATAAGCACTTTATCTATGAATTTGAGCTTATAATTGGACTATAAATGTGTTGTCGGGGTACGTCCTCAGGGACCATTCCTGTAATTTTTTGTTTTTTCCATTAATCATTGCCGTTAAATGTTTTAGCCCGTTAGTCCTTAAGTCTTTTACACAGTTAGTCCCTAAGTTAGTTTTTAATTAGTTTATTAAGTTTTAATTAATAGTTAGGGTTAGGTTTTAATTAGTTTAATTAGACTTTAAGCAAAAAGTAAAAATTAGGGCTTCTATTTTTAGAAAATTTCTACACATTTTCTTTAATTAAGAATAATTTTTATAAAATTTTTAGGACTTTATTTTTATAGTTTTTAATTAGTTCAAATTTTAGAAAAATCATATCTTTTAATCTAAAAAGCTAAAAATAGTAATTTCTGTTTCTAAAATTTTCTTTTGTCATATCTTAGGTTTATAAATTTAGTTTATATTTTTAGGAATTAAAATTAGTTTACTTGCTTAATAGTCGCGTTTTATTTGTTTTCCATATTTGATTAATTGTCCATTATTTTTTAATAGTCATAGCTTTCCAAATCAAATATCTTTGCTTCATTCAAATCAGAATCCGGACTTAAACGAGGTTTCAATTTCACTAGTCATTGGGGATAACGACCCGGATGATCATACTTACCCGGTTTAATATACGTATTATATATTATATTATATATATTTTTGAGAGTGAATTTTATCAAGGGTAACTTAGTAATTTTCTTAATTTCTCTTTTAAAAGTATTATATTTTATAAATATTTTATAGTATATAAAATTACTACACCATTTTACGTCTTTTAGCTCAAGCACGCACCATTTATACCCGCTTAACATTATAAATAAATAAAAAAGACATCATATACGTGGCTTATGAAAAGAGACGTATGTTGCCATGAGTTGAGATCCTCAAAAAACAAGGGCAAAAAAAAAACAAATGGGTTAATTCTAACCACTCATTTTTTTCATCATCCACTTTCCCACATTTTTCTTAAAACTCAAATATCTAGCAAACGATAAATCGTTAAACGAAAAAAAAATACACTATCGCAACGAGTATTTTTTTATCTTTCTATAGAGGGGCACTTATATGTAGTTTCGACGAACTTTTTTCGATTTTTTTTTTCAATCATGTCAGAAAAAATCTCATGGGATTTTTTGAAATCACATGAGATTGTGATACAAATCTCATGTGATTTTTTCAGACGTGATTGAAAAAAAATCGGAAAAAAGTTCGTTAAAAGTATCACAACGAGTATTTTATTTTATCTTTCTGTAGAGGGCACTTCTATATACTTTCGACGAACTCTTTTTTCGAATTTTTTTTTCAATCACGCCTGAAAAAATCACATGAGGTTTGTATCATAATCACATGTGATTTTATGAAATCACAAGAGATTTTTCCAGACGTGACTGAGAAAAAAATCGAAAAAAAAGTTCGCCGAAAGTATATAGAAGTGCCCCTCTATAGAAAGATGATTTAATTCTCGTCGCGATGGTATGTTTCGTTTTGCGTAACGATTAACGGTTTGTGAGATATTTAATTTTTTTAAAATAGGGTGAAAATAGATTTTTTAATTAAATTAATATAAGAATTAATCTAAACCATTAGATGAAAATAAAATAGATAAACAAGATGGAGCGGTTTATTTTTTTTGACCATCTCATGTTGCCATACAAAATTGAAACGTGTAAGCAAAATGGACACTTGAGTATTACAACTACTCTTGTCACTTGCAAATAGTATTGAACAAAATCATGTTCATATATCATCATAATCATATTTTGAGTTTCGACGGACAAGATTTTCATTTATAAAATATGCATATTGATGTATGCGATTTCTCTATTAGTGTAAGCTATTTTTTTAGTTATCACTTCTCACATATTTCTTGGCAAAAAAAAGACTTTTGATATTAGGAGAAAAAAGTTGGAATAAAAACCCGTGCTTCGTGGCGGGGAAACTTTTTCGTGTTCAACATGAACTTGTTCGACTATCTTTAAGCAGCTTTTTTGACACGAAAAGAACATTCATAATATAAGAGTTTGGAATTGCGTTAGATGATGCAGTAGCAGATCCTCACAGTTTGGTCTTTGCCTGAGACTTCTCTCCACCCAGTCAAGTACATAATCTGTCAGGAAAACATCACATATGTTGTTGGGTTTTGCAATATAATTAACCAATTAATTACACGAGTACGCAGCGGAATGAAGGTAACATGTAGAATACATTAATTAACAAGAATAGAAGAAGTATACCTTTTAGCACGAAACGATACACCGTTAAAGGTAACCGTAAACACCGTCTTCTATATACGCGTGTGTATAATGTCACACGCGAAACCACCAAGATCTAAAGTAAGATCTCTCTAAGCTTCCACACACGATACGTTCTTAGCAAACAATGAAGTATGCTAGTACTAGTAGTGGTTTAGTAAACGATAACCTCTTCGTACTTGAATCAGTCAACACACGAATCACCACGGCAGTGATGGTAAACGATCGACACAAACAACCCTAAAAGGGTGTTCGTTCGATCGGTATAAGAGGGAGAGGAAAAACCGAAAACCCTAAAGGGTTTAATGGGGCGGTCGATTACTAGGAACACAAGGACGATTCTTTTAGGTTTTTAGGTTTTTCAAGACTTGTGAATAATGAAAACCAAAACCTATATTTATAGCCTTTGTCTCCTAATCCCACATGGAATGTGATTAGTAACCGACTAGGAGAATGGAAGGGTAAACCGAACCCTTTCATTCTTCGGTTTATTTACTATTAGTCCCTTAACGTTTAACCGACCAATATTTATTTATCGTTTACTAAAACACTAGTCAAACATTGTTTACGTATTAACGTGTGCGTCCCCTTAGGCTCAAATAGTATTCTGGACATATACGTTTTATACAATGGACATATTCCAACAGCTTAATGGTGCTAAGATAGAGCGAAGTGGCTAGAAGAGACCGTAGGATGCTTGGAGTTTATTTATGCGTTCTGTTTTGAATAATTGCGTTTGCATGAATTGTTGGGTTCTTCTTTTGGGGTGCATAGCGGTATGGTGGATGGAGTTTCTTCTGCCATGAACTTCTAGTTTAAGAGTTAGTGGATATGTATTCGGGTCTAACGGATGGCGCCAATTAATGATACGTAAGTCCACAGGATGGCCTAGCTGGTCTTGGTCCTCATAGTACTCAAACTGTTTACCTGTATCACTTGACAACAAAAAGCACGCGTTAGAGGGTATACATGACTTTTCTCCCCGTATTACACTTCGACGCTCAAGTCAATTAACATCATGGATATGCGTTGGAATGAGAATTATTATAGTGAGAGAGGGAGAGCCAAGAGAGTATGTCTCAACTCGTTACCATCATACCTATTTATAGATCACGAGATGGATTCGTATGAATCGAATATAATCTAAAAAGATTGTATATATCCGCTAAATATTTCGCTTGAATATAATCCGAGGAAATTGA
>BQNB010043460.1:0-42412 GCA_026074375.1 Tanacetum coccineum | reverse complement strand
AAACAAACACCCCTAATTGCTATAAACCCAACGCACTCTTTGGTTGTTAACCCAACCCGACGCACTCTTTGGTTGTTAACCCAACCCGACGCACTCTTTGGTTGTTAACCCAACCCGACGCACCCCTTTTCGGGGCTGACCCGAACCCACAAACCAACGCATCCTTGCGGCTGAAAAATCAAAATCAACCCGCACCCTTGTTTCTATAACAAAACCAAACGCACATGTTGTTGGTGGTTATAAAACCACGCGCACCCTTGGGAGGTGGCGACTGTCGTGGTGGTTTCGGTGAAGATGGGGGCGGGGTGACGGGGTGATGATGATGACGATAAGATGATGATGATGGTGGTGTTATGGTGACGATGTTGCTGGTGGTGTATAGCCACGGCTGTTAGCCGTGGTGATGGTGGAGATGGGGGAAGGTGCGGCGCGTGGAGGAGAGTGGAGTAAGGGATCGGATAGATCCGGTTGTTAGTGGCACTTTTGGTGTTAGCCGGAAAATTCCGCCGGAAAACTTTTCCGGCGGTGGTTGGCCGGAGAAGGTGGTGGCTGGCCGGCGGTGGGGCGGCCGGACATGGGAGGAGGGAGAGAGAGATTAAAAAGAGTGTGTGTGTATATATTGAGATGGAAATGAAGATTTGTTATATAAAAAAATTTATTTATATAAAAACATTTAAAGAAAAATGACAAGTTTACATAGTGTGGGGTGACTTTTGTAAATATCTCACAGGGACCAAATGTGTAAATGTTGAGAAACTTTTATAATATATTGGTTCGGGTCTCGTTTGAGCGACTTAACGGACGATTCAAATCTCGAAACTTGCGCCATTGTTTTCCGAATCATTTTTCTGATAAAAATGAGTATTTACTTGATAATGTTTCATAAATATTTTATAACATTTAATAAAATATCTGTTATTCATTTTGTGAACCGGTTTCGTCTTGTCCGAAATAAAATTGGATTTCAACTCGAGTATTCGCGTTATCCGCAACGCTTTTAATTAAAGTGATGACTAATTTATTTAATATTTTTATTATTAAATAAATACTGATAATTAAAAATAAAAATTTAATTATTTTTGTGTGTCCGCGTTGTATGTTGTCCGTAAAAATGTTTGCAGTGCTGTTTTAGTCCTTTTCGGCTCGTTTCCAGGTCTCGGGCAAAACTGAAAAGTTGTCAGGAATGTCGTTTCACATCGAATTGCTTTAGGGTCCGAGCCGTGAAAACGTGATTTAGATGGTTGTTCTTGTAAGTCAAGCCAGACCTAAAAGTCAAAGGGGTAAAATAGTTATCTTAAAAATCCGAAAATTCTCGGATGTTACAGTTCACGGATAACAAGTAGTCTGAATATAGATAAACTTCTCGAACAGTACATAAACTCGGACAACAAATACTAACAAACTCGGTATTCTTAAAAACTTAATAAACTCGGAAATAATCTTCCTTCAAACTCGATAAAACCCAAAACTCGATTGAACTTCAAACTCGATAAAACCAAATTTTGAAAAATTCAACAATTATGGATTATTAATAACCACAAATTTGATTAAACCAAAATTTATGATCACTAGATAATCCAAAAGTCTGTTAATATCAAATTCGATAAAACCGAATTTGATTTCCGAATTTTTAGAATTTGAAAAAAATTGTTTTTCAATACTCCAATTCATGATAAAACCCGTGAAATGAATGTATGTTATGACTTTAAAAGCTTATTTCCGAGATTAAACGTATCAACACCTTATTTACAATTTTGATTGAACCGAAAATGTGAAACTTATAAAACTCGATAAAACCGAGTTTGAGAATAAGCACCTAATATACGATTTTCGATAGAACCGAAAGGTCGTATATATCTATTACACAACTAATACTACTGAATCTGCCAAAACTACAAGAAAAATGATCCGAGAGAAGAAATAACGACTTCCGAGAATGCTAAGATGCTTCCGAGAACTTTAAAAACACTTCCGAGAACTGTAGAGAATGCAAAACTACACTCGATCACACCCAATTACTCGAATTTGCTGCCAAAACTTATCTCAAAAGCTCAAAACCTTCAACCGAATTCTTCGAACATCATTTTTCGCTTCTCGGACGTGGAAAAATCTCACAAATCGAACACTCTAATTCTCTATTGGCGATTGATACCACTTGATAGGTCTCGTTTATCTTGAATCAAACATATCGATCATGGAAGCATAGAGAGAATAGTAGAGGATGACAAGTATTCAAATTTTAAATGATATTAAAAATGGAGGGAAAATGGAAGAGTTAGTTACAAAGCATCACCCTCTAATGAAGATTAGAGGGGTATTTATAGGTGAGGGAAGGAGGCTTTCCTTCCTTTATTTTCCTAACTTAACACTTCTAGTCCCTAGACTTTGGTAATTATGCTATTTCATTCTTTTAGCATAATACACCTTATTACAAACTACTTTGATAATAACAAAAGAAAGACTAATGACTAAATAACACAAAATCACATAATCGACACTTTTAATGATCCTAACAATCTCCCCCTAAGGGTCGATTAATCAGGGCATTCTCTTTGTGGTCCAAGTGGTCTTCCATTCACGAACATCTCTCATCTTCTCATCTGTCTACGATGCTTTAATCTTTCTTCAATCTCTTCTTCAAACAACTTCAAATAGTCTGCTTCTTCTTTAATGAGATCTTTTTGTACATACCCATACTTGACATCGTTATTATAACTCTTCAGACCTTCTAACACTCTATTTAACGTTGCATCACAAAACTTATGGATCTCTGAATGTCTCATCACCCGTTTCTCTTTCTTGCTATTCTTGTAAATAATTCCATGCACAGGCTCATAGATGATAGAGAACATTTCATGATCTTCAATTCCTAGGAAAGTCATTGTTGGTGCAGTAAGATTAACCTTCTGTTGATAGCTTTCAATTCCAAGTTGGAAGTCATGCACTATTTTCCATATCATTGTACTTCTAATGAATACCGATAAAGACCATAGCAATCCTGTATCTGCATAATCCGGTACCTTGCCATTCATAATCAACAAGTATATGTCCTCAATATCGTTCTTGTTAAGATTCTTGTAATCAGGCTCGGTAATTGATACAATGCAATCATTAGCTCTTCTTGCAACAATCTCTGTGATAAACTTGTGTTCATGACCCAATTCCCAATATGTCTTGATGACTTGAATGATTTTTGAGTTTGAATAAATCTCTTCCTTTGATTTTCCAGGCTCTTTCTGTTTCCTTATGTAGAAGATCTTCGCATGAGGATTCTTCCAATGTTTAACACCATATCAAGCATAAGGATTGAATTTCTTTACACACTTATTCACCCATCTGGAAGTTCGTTCTTCAATATCATCATCGTTGAAGATAATTGCTGGAAACTTGTGAAGTGATAATACTATCTTCTCGGGTCCAGAATTTCCTTTCTTCAGATACAAAAGGTCTTGATTAATCAGAGATAATGCTGGAGCTTCAGGATCTTTTTGACAGCTATGAACTAATGGTGTGGTCTTTTGTGGATGTGGAGAGACAAGAATTTATTTTCTACTCTCCCAGACAATGTCACTCTTCAAGAAATTCTTCATCTGATCAATGTGATACTGATGCTCATCTCCTGAAGTACATCTCTGTCTCAACATCTCATCAGCCATCTTTCTCAGCTTAGCTTCATCAATGGTCAGCGATACTTCTTCCATAATGTCTTGTGATACTTGCTTCGTTGGTATTTCATCATCATCTGAAGCATAAGAGTCAGTCCAAAAATCAAAATCATCATCTTGCTCTTGATTTCCTGAAGTTGATGGAGCTTGTTCCTCTTGAAAAACTTGTCCAGATGATGACTCTCCAGATACATAAGCTTCATACTCCGATGTCTTCTGCCGCTTTGCACTATTCTCCCCCTCAGGATGAGCATCATCATGAGGATCGTCCTGATCTCTTGGGCGAACGGCAGGAGTTCTACATGCAGTTTGTAGTACTGTATTTCTTTCAAACTTCATCTGGAGAGCCAACCATATTGCTATGTCTTGTTGTTGCAATTGAGGATCAGCTTTCATAGCAAGGTACAGTTGATATTGTTGTTCTGGAACAGAGGATGTTTGTGATTGAGCTGGATGAACATGAAGAATATGGCCAGACATATAATTTCGAACAGATGCATCAACTTGAGAAGGAATGACATTGGCAATTGCATTCTCAATTTGTGTCGAGATTTGAGCTTGAATATTTCCACGTTCCTGCAAAATCATTCATCCACCCCCCCCCTCGTTCCCCACCCGCCCCACTTCTCTACCAGACATATTGGGAATTGAGTCATGAACACAAGTTTATCACAGAGATTGTTGCAAGAAGAGCTAATGATTGCATCATATCAATTACCGAGCCTGATTACAAGAATCTTAACAAGAACGATATTGAGGACATATATTTGTTGATTATGAATGGCAAGGTACTGGATTATGCAGATACAGGATTTGCTAATGGTCTTTATCGGTATTCATTAGAAGTACAATGATATGGAAAATAGTGCATGACTTCCAACTTGGAATTGAAAGCTATCAACAGAAGGTTAATCTTACTGCACCAACAATTGACTTCCTAGATGAGATCATGAGTGATAAATGTTCTCTATCATTATGAGCCCGTGCATGATTATTTACCAAAGAATAGCAAGAAAGAGAAACGGGTGATGGAGACATCAGAGACTCCATTACGTTTTGTGAATTGCAACATTAAATAGAGTGTTTAGAAGGTTGAAGAGTTTATTAATAACGAAGGTAAAGTTTAAGTGGGTATTACAAACGATCTCATTAAAGAAGAAAGCAAGACACATATTGAAGTTGTTTGAAGAAGAGATTGAAGAAAGATTAAAGCATCGTAGACAGATGAGAAGATGAGAGATGTTCGTGAATGGAAGACCACTTGGACCACAAAGAGAACGCCATGATTAATCGACCCTTAGGGGGAGATTGTTAGGATCATTAAAAGTGTTGATTATGTGATTTTGTGTTATTTAGTCTTTTGTTATTATCAAAGTAGTTTGTAATAAGGTGTATTATGCTAAAAGAATGAAATAGCATAATTACCAAAGTCTAGGGACTAGAAGTGTTAAGTTAGGAAAATAGAGGAAGGAAAGCCTCCTTCCATCACCTATAAATACCCCTCTGATCTTCATTAGAGGGTGATGCTTTGTAACTAACTCTTCCATTTTCCCTCCATTTTTAATATCATTTAAAATTTGAATACTTGTCATCCTCTACTATTCTCTCTATGCTTCCATGATCGATATGTTTGATTCAAGATAAACGAGACCTAACACGAGTCGACCACGTTAGGGCAGCAAGTTGAGGTGCGTGTTCATGAGTATAAGAGGTGCAAAAAGCCACGATTAGTTAATTTTTTAGGAATTCGGCTTTGTATACGTAAGGGGTAAAAGAGGTTCGTGCATTCATCCCTTTTGTTGGGACAGTTTCCCCTACGCGTCTCGCCTTGAGTTCCTATGAGTACGATTATTTCTTGTTATTTATCTTTTAAACGCAGTTCACATCTCCATAGTTGTGTGCTTGAAACCTATTAAGAAACAAAACCACTTATATTTTTTGGGTACTTCTGATGTTCGTCAATTAAACCAGTAACATACTATATAAATTATTAAGAGACTAATAACTTAGGCCATGTTTATGTGAATGTAATAGGCCTAGGAAAACTGTCAATCAAAAACTTGGGCTCATTAGTTGGATTGAAAGAAAACACATATGCTCAACCCGTTAAACAAGAGAACACATCCCACCCTTGTAGTTTTAAGTACACTATTCGACCACTAGGAATGGTTATAAAAGCGAGCTTTAATTATTTTCGTAAATAGGACATGTAAGAATTATTTTGCCCCCAGAATCACTAAATTTCGTCAAGAGATGAAGAAGTTAGAGGGTCTCAAAGTAGGGCGTAAAAACTGTCACTTTTCCCACTGTTTGAAAGCAGCCAGCGAGGCAATTTTACTCAAGTTTTTGCAACACATTTACCTAATATTAAAATGAGCTAAGGGCTGTTAATGGAAGCCTAAAGTACCATCTTTATATAGGAAAAAGAATTAACCCCTTTCGTTTAGAAACAAGGCCGCAGTTCGCAATTGAAATTAACTGTTTTATCACAGGTGTCAACAATTTGTCGAACACCTGGTATGCAACTGGCCAAGCCTGCCCACGAGCAAAGCCAACCTTTAGCCCTACTTTCGACCCCGTTAATTTCATTGTAAAACTCCAAGTTGTCAAATAGTAAAACTTAGTTAGAATTTCAATCATTCAACTAGTTAAACGTTGCTATTTCGTCTTATTATTTAGCACACTTAAAGACCAAATCAAGGGCTGAACTAAACTAACATTTTAGAGTATATATGACCTAGTTTCCTAAAAGTACGAAGTCGTAAATTGCATACTTATATTTTGACCACGTTGAGCCAAAAAAGTTGACCATTTTAACATGAGAATTTATTTTCAAACATCATTATTTTAAATGGAGCTCAAGCACACACTAGGGACGAGATTGCAAGTATTTAGTTTTATATTCTCTATTTAGTAAATATGTATTATTTTTATGTAGGTTGCGGATAAAGTTTTTTGCATCGTTTTTGGTGCCACTACCTTGCTATTCCGTTATCATTACTTGATGTGAGTTTATAGTCCCCATTTTATACTTTTCAATCATTTATCAAATCTCGGGGATGAGATCATGTTCGTTTTACAAAATGGATGCAAGTACATTTTAACAAATATTACGGAGTTGACTAAGTAGCTATAACCATACTATGCCCCATCATTCATGAAATGTTAATGTGCATATTATGTGTAAATTTATTAATTGCTTATGTGAGCCAAATGTTATGATATAGATCTATTAGAGGAAGTTAACATCACCCGTTAGGGCAAACTAGTAGCGCTTGCTAGTTTAACGGTTGGCCGAGAACGGACGAAAGTATCCATTTCGGACTATCGTTGTTAACGGTTGAAACATTTTACATTGGGCATCATCATTTATTATATTTTGATTTATACGTACATGTTTAGCTTCTGGTGTCATTGCTTCGGTGTCATGAGTTTAGCGCATATCGTAATATATTTTTGTGATATTGTATCCGTTACTTTATTAAAGGGAAATCTTACTATCCACTTTATTTAATTTATAAACCTATAAATTCACTAACATTATTGTTGACAGTTTAAACATGTTTCTTAGGTCAATAAGGTGCAAGTCATGGGTACATTGGATGGTCTTCTTTTAAAGTCATATTACTACAAATATTCGTGTGCATTACATTTTAGGATATTGTTATGTTGTGAAATCTTTACTTTTCAAGTTGAACAATTTAAGCCTATGGGCTTTTGTAACAAACCATTCATGAAATCCAATGTATTAGTTTTCAAATGACTCTTTTAGAGGTCGTTATCTGATCTTGTGCTATTGATCTATGAAGTAATACCCCCGGAATATTATATTTCGCTATGACCCATTTTGGGGGTGTTACAGATTGGTATCAGAGCCAAGGTTATAAAGAACCAGGTCAAATGTTTTTACTTGGTCTATAACCATTTTTCAAACATTATGTTATTCAAAAGTGTTTCAAAGGGACATTCATGCAAACGGGTAGTGTTGCATCTAGTTTGCATCTAATATACATGCTTACATGCCATGCATCATTTTAGCATTAGTTGATTATACTAAGTGCTTACATAGGTTATATACGTATTAATATTACATTACATATATTACTGTTGGTCTTATATAATATACTTATACAAGTTTACATTATGGTTACAGATTTGCCATGTCACCAGACAACGCATAATCTGCTGTTACCTATACATCCATATCCTCTTATTCGAATGGACTATCATGGGGCATTCCACTTGTAAATGCTGGCGAGCTTCCAGAGATGGACCCCTACGAGGAGGTTTCCCAACAAGGGCAGGCACACCCACTGTCCCCTGCTTATGTACCTGATCCCATAGAGTTGGACGAGCATGTACCGGTATACGTTCCAGAGCCAGAGCACCCGGAGTACCATGCACCATCAGAAAATAACATTCAGGTCAAGGACCAGCCTTATGCTGATGACGCTTCACCGACTACTGAGTCACCTGGATATATCGCTAACTCGGATATGATGGAGGAGGATACTGATGAGGATTCTATTGATTATCCAGATAAGCCCGAGGATGGCAAGGAGGATGACGATAAGGATCCCGAGGAGGATCCCAATGAGGAGCATAAGCCTGAGGATGAGAATGCTAAGGAGGATGAGCCCTCTAAGAGTTCTGATAAGACTGAACCATTCAAGGAGGACGAGACTGCTGTCTCACCACCACCACCTAGACACCGTGGAGCGAGGATATCTGTTAGACCTCAGACACCCATGGTCGCTTCTACCCAGGCACTGATTGATGCATTTGCTGCTGGATCACCTCCATTTCCACTACCACCCACCAGCCCTGCCTATGATCAGGCACCATTAGGTCATAGGGCAGCCATGATCCGTATAAGAGATGACATCCCCGAGGAGGACATGCCACCTCGAAGGAGATTTGTACTTACTGCTCCCCTAGTGTGATGTAGCAGAGAGTTCTGCTGCTGCTGCTGCTAAAGCACCTAGAGGTCAGTATGATTTTGTTGATACTGTTGTGATAGGACAGGGTTCGATTCGTAGTCCTGGTCATGATGCCTGGACTATTTCTAGAGCTGCTGACAGAGTAGAGGATGTTGGTTATGTTAGAGCTTTACAAGCTTCTGAGCATAGGATGATGACTTCTATTGAGGAAGTCAACTTGAGGGTCAGCTACTAGGCACAGGTTCGCAGGAAAGAGAGTGCGGATTTCTATACACAGCTTCTTGACCTCGGACTGACCGCAAAGACATTAGACTCAAGATTGATGTAGTGAGAGGTCAAATGACTGCTTATGAGACAGAGTTGCATGAGGTACGTCAGGCTTACCTTAGTTCTGAGGCTCCAAATAGGGCATTATTGGCGTGACTTGAGACACTGGAGACTCACATGAGTCGTATGGAGTGGCAGCGCCAGAGAGCTAAGGATGACGAAGTCAGACAGATGATGCGTATCCATGTACTAGAAGCCAGAGCTCAGATTGATATGGTAGAGGACACCCACAATAGCTGTTAGTTGTACTTTTCATTCCTATCTATCTTGTATAGTCTATTAAGTTTTATGGGTAACTCCCAGCTAATAGACTCTAGGACCGTATTTTCATTTTCTGTACTAGATCATTAGTGGTCATTTTGTATTCAAACAAATCATGTACGATTCGACATTATGTTATGAAATGTTGATGTATTATGTTATGGTTGATTTCATTTTATTCATTCTCCATTGTGTTGTGGTGTAATTATTATTATCATATCCATTTGTATCGACATTGTAATTATATCTCACGTACATTGTATTCTTGTGATTAATAGAATCATGCCTGTAACAAGACAAGGAGCAAACGACGCCATGACTCCAGAATCCATTCAAGTTATGATCGATCGGGCAATCCAAAGAAACTCTACCCATACTTAGGATGATGCAAGACAAAATTCGGGTGGAGGACTCAAAAGGCCTGTGTAACCTGCACGTATCTGTTCCTACACTGATTTCATGAAATGCCAACCCTTGAACTTCAAGGGAACTAAAGGCGTTGTTGGCTTGTCTCAATGGCTCGAAAAGATGGAATCAGTATTTCACATTAGCGGTTGTGCCATTGACAATCAAGTGAAGTTCGCTACCTGCACTCTGCTAGGTGCTGCACTAACCTGGTGGAATGGCCATGTGAGAACCTTAGGTCATGATGCTGCCTATGCTATGACTTAGGGAACTCTCAAGAAGAAGTTGACGGACAAATATTGTCCAAAAGGTGAAATCAAGAAACTTGAAATTGAACTGTGGAATCTCAGGGTCAGGGGAAACGATGTTGCAGCCTATACGCAGCGTTTCCAAGAACTAGCTTTGATGTGCACCAAATTTCTTGCTGATGAGACCGAAAAGATTGACAAGTACATCAGTGGACTTCCTGATAACATTCATGGGAATGTCATGTCTGCAAGACCCAAAACTTCTTGGATGAGTTATCGAGTTGGCCACCGACTTGATGGATCATAAACTACGCACTTATGCAAAAAGACAGAATGACAACAAAAAGAAGGCTGATGATTCATTAAGAAATAATCAACAACCCCACAAGAAGCAAAATGTAGATAGGGCATACACTGCTGGCCCTGGTGAAAAGAAGGCTTATACTAGAACTCTACCTTTGTGCACCAACTTACCAATTTACCACCAACCAATCGGGCAATGTCTGCCAACCAAATGTGGAAACTGCAAGAGGTATGGTCATGCTACCAATGATTGTCGGGTCAATACCAACAACAACAACAATAACAACAACAACAACAAGAATCAAAAGGCAGGAGCATGCTATGAATGTGGTAACACCGGTCACATCAAGAAGAATTGCCTAAAACTGAAGAACCATGGGAATAGCAACGGGAATGGCACAGCTCAAGGAAGAGCTTATGCTTTGGGAGGAAGAGATGCTAGCCCGGACTCTAACGTCATCACGGGTACGTTTCTCCTCAACAACCGTTATGCTACAATTTTGTTTGATACTGGTGCGGATAGGAGCTTTGTATCTAATACCTTTAGTGCCTTGATTAACATTACCCCCACTACGTTAGAAGGTCATTATGACGTAGAATTAGCCGATGGGAAAATCATAAGAGTTAACACCATAATTCATGGTTGCACTCTAAACTTCATGAATCATCCTTTCAACATCGACTTGATGCCGGTCCCACTCGGTAGTTTTGACGTCATTATTGGGATGGACTGGTTAACAAAGTATCATGGAGTGATCATCTGTGACGAGAAGATTGTACGTGTTCCGTTCGGAAGAGAGATGTTAATTTTTCAAGGCAATGGAAACAACCAAAGGGAAGAATCCCGACTAAATATCATTTCATGCACTAAAGCACAAGAGTATTTGTCCAAGGGATATGATGTATTTTTAGCACACATTACCATGAAGGAAGCCAAAGACAAGTCGGAGGGGAAGCGACTTGAGGACGTGCCGATTGTCAGAGACTTTCCTGAAGACTTGCCGGGTATTCCACCAGCTCGACAAGTAGAGTTCCAAATTGATTTGGTACCAGGTGATGTACTTGTAGCACGGGCGCCTTATCGGTTGGCACCATCCAAAATGAAAGAACTGGCTGAACAACTTCAAGAACTATCTGACAAGGGATTTATAAGACCCAGCTCTTCACCTTGGGGAGCCCCGGTCTTGTTCGTCAAGAAGAAAGACGGATCTTTTCGCATGTGCATCGATTATCGTGAACTGAACAAGTTAACGGTGAAGAACCGTTATCCAATTCCTAGAATTGATGACTTGTTCAATCAACTTCAAGGGTCGAGTGTCTACTCAAAAATCAACTTACGGTCAGGTTACCATGAGTTGAGAGTTTGCGAAGAAGGCATTTCCAAGACCGCGTTTAGGACGCGTTATGAGCATTATAAATTTCAAGTAATGCCTTTTGGTTTAACAAACGCACCGACGGTATTTATGAACCTCATGAATCGGGTATGCAAACCTTAATTGGATAAGTTTGTGATTGTCTTTATCGACGATATACTAATTTATTCAAAGAACAAGGAAGAGCATGAAGAGCATCTCAAATTAATTTTGGAGTTGCTTAAGAAAGAGGAGTTGTACGTAAAATTTTCCAAGTGTGAATTTTGGATTCCAAAAGTACAGTTTCTTGGACACGTGATTGATAGCAAATGCATCCATGTGGACCCAGCAAAGATTAAGTCAATTAAAGATTGGGCGTCTCCTAAGAGTCCAACAGAGATCCGCCAATTTTTATGACTTGCCGGTTACTATCGCAGATTCATCGAGGGCTTCTCCAAGATAGTGAAGTCAATGACTAAGCTGACTCAGAAGAATGTAAATTTTGATTGGGGAGAAAAGGAGGAAGCCACATTTCATATGATTAAACAAAAGCTGTGTAGCACACCCATTTTGGCCTTGCCTAAAGGATCCGAAAACTTCATTGTTTATTGTGATGCGTCGCATAAGGATTTGGGTGCCGTGCTTATGCAAAACGAGAAAGTTATAGCCTATGCTTCTCGACAACTGAAGATCCATGAGAAAAACTACACAACTCATGATCTGGAACTGGGGCTGTAGTGTTCGCTCTTAAGACGTGGAGACATTACTTATACGGAACAAGGTGCACCGTATTTACCGACCACAAGAGTTTACAACATATCCTGGATCAAAAAGAGTTGAACATGAGAAAGTGATGATTTCTCTCCCATTTTTGAGGAAAAATCCGTGACTTTCTCTAACCCTCTTTTCGATTCAAATTATTTTACCTCTAGTGATAACGAGTTACTATCCGATGAGGACGTTTAGAGGAGGTGAAGGACGATATACTTCGTGAGAAATTATTGAATATTAATCTTCTTATTGCTAAGATCGAATCTTTGAATAACAACCCCACTCATGATTGTGTGCTCAAGTATCCTTCCCCGTTTCCTATCCCCGTTGAGGATAGTGACTCTTTCTTTGAGAAGTCTGACACTTCTATCTCTTATTCGGATAATTCTTTACTCGAATTCGAAAATTTTAGCGATCATACGGAAGAGACGAGTAGTGGCAGTACCACTACTCATGCTAATAACTCTCTTCCCGAGTATGATTCGTTTCTTTTTTAGATTGAGCCCGATCAGGGCGAGTTAACTAGCATTGTTATGAAAGATATTTTGGTAGAACCTCGTGTTCATGTTCCTAATGTGTTACCCACCCATCCCACCCTTATGCTGGATTCGGACTTCATTCCTTCTGATAATTCCCTCGGGTCCGATCTTGAAGTTTCTTTTCCTTCCGGAACTAGAAACAAGATTTTTGATCCGGGGATATTCTTTGAAGTCCAATCCAAGAGAGTTTTCAATCCTGGTTTTCTTTCTTCTAATCTCTTATCTCATTGTGGCAAAATTACTTCTGATTTTTCTGAGAGCCTGATGATGATTTCTGGAGGGGACATTCCTTTCTTGGATATCTTATTTCTCCATTTCTATCCCCCTTGACCAGCTCAAGTATGGGGGATTGAGTCAGGCTCAAGACTCGGTTAACAAAAATAAGCGCTTCTCGGGAGGCAACCCGTTTCTTTTCTTCTTTCTATTTTCTTAATAATAAGAGTGTGTGATTTTATAGCCCAAGTGTGGGGGCGTGCTTCTTTCTATGGTATGTGGTTTCGTTTTTGCAGGATTCCTTAATATCATGAAGACCCGTGCTTGTTTTCAATCCTCCAATCATCCGGTCTTCGATCTTCTGCTTATTGGAATCTTCGATCCTGATCATTTATATATGTATTGTTACCCCTTTCACAATTTGAATTTTTTGCATTTGCCTTTTTCGTTCCTAAGTTTGGGGGTAAAACCCGATATTTTTGAACATTGAAGCCAATGTTCCATTCTAAGTGAGGGGGCTTTCTATTGAAATGTGATCATACATGTGCCTATATGTGTTCCCACGCAACCCTGTTTTGACCAAAATTTTAAAATTTTATTGTTTTATTATGATATATATATATATATATATATATATATATATAAATGATGAAAATATAAAAATGTTAGTAATAAGTAGGCCCGTAGAACTTGGTAGCTTTTGACTTGATCGAGTTTTAAACTCTAGCTTTCTCCTTAGCTTTTTAGACTAAGCGTTTGCTCAACTTTAAAATTTTGCAAAGAACGAAAAATGATAGAGTTCGATATAAGTTAGATGCTAAGCGTGGATTAGTTGGATATCTTTAGAGCTCGTAGAGGTTAATTGTGGCTTTTTGCTCCCAATCATCTTAATAAAAGATTATATAATTGGTTGAATAAATAAAGTTACTTTAGGTTTTATGATTTTTTAGTTTAAACACTTCTTATGATTCTTCTGGTGAAAGTACGGTACACCATCGAGGTTTTTCATGATGTGGGGAAATAGACCTCCTGGACCATGGTCGGTCTATTGCAAATCGATGTGGCATTTATTAAAAGACCACAGGACTTGGAAATTTTGGCTAAAAAATAATACTTAATGTAATAACCAAGCCGAAAATAAGACTTTCTTTCTGGATCATGGTCGGCCTCGCATACGATGTGACAGTCGTTTAATAAAAGGTGGAGTAATAATAAAATAAAACTTGTGGGCTGATAAAAGGTTAACTGCATTCCTTGGCCGCTCACAACCGATGTGCAGTCTTTAAATAAGGACACAGAGTAATAATCCGAGACTAGATAAAAAGTTTTTTGCATCTTGCCGGCTTCACACCGATGTGCAGGCTTCCAAAAGGTCAAGGAAAATTACACGAGGTTGAAATAAGTTTGCTGCAGTCTGCCCGGAGCTCACAACAACCGATATTAGAGCCTTCAAAGGAACCGATGGTTTAATAATGTTGCAATAATATAAGTATAAGAGGCCAAATTTCGACTCTGGGTGTTATCTAAATAAACCTTCCCCTTCTGGACCTCGTAGTTGAGTTGTTGCAGATGAAATAAAAAGGATAACCCACTAAATAATGCAAGATTTAGAACCTTTAATGTGGACCTTATTCTCACCTCACCATAAATCCGTCTCTTTGGAAAATGATTTCAAACTAATTATGGTCTAAATCGGGTACCTTTATGATAATAAGGACATAATTTATTTGTCACCAATAATAATAAAATCGTTAGAGGAAATTAAGAATAAGGGAGCGAAAAGTAGCTGTGTTTACACAATTAGCATTTATGAGTAGTGTTAGCATCTAATATTATATTTGACTATGATTTCATTTAAGCTTGGTTTGGGGATCGTGAAAAAATCGAAGGAGACGAAACTCACGTTCTTAAAGCCTTTATTATTTATTAGTTTTAATCTTAGTTCTTATCTATTTAATGAATAAGTGGTAAAAACGCGGGGGCGGAGCTTTGAAAAGTAAATATTTTTTGAAGACCTCATTTAATGTACCCCTTTTCTGTATTCTTGAGGTTGGATGTAGTGAGGGGGGGTCATATAGTGTAGAGGGGGTTGATATTAGATATTTATATAATGTTATCGGGGCTGTGGGGCGATGGTTTTGATAATGAATACATGTGGTGCGCGGTATGGGGTGGAGCGGTGCATGAGTTGCCAGTGAGGCTGTTAGGTTGGAGGGTGGGAGTGTAGGGTAATAATACTAGATGCATTAGTAGTTGTTATGTTAGGAAGCTAATCTCTGCACGTGTTATGCGCATTACAATATATAAAAGAACTACACGGGAAACAAACTAGCTTACATTTCATATACATCCCCAAACTCTCTCGCTCCACCACTCACTCACCACCCAATACCCCACCCCCAAAAATTCGTCTCTCTCCGTCCAAGCACACCCCCACTCCACCTGCGCTTATCCTTACGCATCTGCCACTACATTAAACATCCTTCGTTTGGCTCAAACGTTTTTTGCCACTATACATCTCTGAGACGAACGATGCAATATCTTTTTCCGTTATCTCTCACTAGGATGTATTGTGTAAAAAAACCACAGGGATGTATTTTGAAAATAATTTTTTTAATTAGTTTTTGTTTTTTAATTTTTTTTGTTTTTTAATTTTTTTAATTCTTATTAATAATAATATTATTATTGTTAAAACGTAAAAAACAATGTATAAAAACGTATGTTTTTTTCATTTTTTACGTTTTACGTTTTTTTACGGTTTTGTACATTGTTTTTCGTTTTTGTAACGATTACTATCTAAACTACGTTTTCTTACAATACACTTTTTGAAACACTATATTCGTATTATGTCATACGTTTTTTCTACGGATTGATGAACAAGATAAAACACAAAAAACTGATAATCAATAAGGAAGAAAGCGTACAAAAGCGGACAAATCGTATGAAAACGTATAATAACGTCGGAGAAAAACGGACAAAAATGAAAAACGGATAAAAAAGCGAATGAAAGCGTACGAAAACGGATAATAACGTCGGAGAAAAACGGAGAAAAAACGAAAAAAACGTACTAAACAGATAAAAAAATTATTAATAATATACAAAAATAAAATATTGGCCGATAATAATCATAATAATAATAATATTATTAATAATAATTAAAAAAATAATACACTACAAAGATTTGCGTGCATTACATTTTGGGATATTGTTATGTTGTGAAATCTTTACTTTTCAAGTTAAACAATTTAAGCCTATGAGCTTTTGTAACAAACCATTCATGAAATCCAATGTATTAGTTTTCAAACAACTGTTTTAGAGGTCATTGATGTGTGCTAAGCATACATCATTTATAACCCGGAAAAAACTAATAAATAGACTAAAAACATGGAATATGATAAATATTATTGCAAATATGTTTGGTTTGCGTTTTTAAGTCTTGCAGGTACAAGGGATTGAAAATAAAGCAAAAACGGCGACTTTCGGTTAAGATTTGAAGACGTTTACGCGTTTTTCGAGATCAAGATGAAGTCGTTAATATTTCCCATGCATGCCATTGGAAAGAGCACGATATTACGATTCCGAAGATGCTTTCATCTTTTATTGGGCCGGCCAGACACCATTTATATTTGTCGGACCGACCCTATTTATACTAATCTAATTTTGCTGCAGCCCAAGAGTTCAGCAAGCCCAACTTCGGCCCAGCAACAGCCATGACACACCAGCAGCCCATGAATAAAATGGTATGACTTGGCCCAACAGATGAGATTTATCCTGGCCAGTTCTGATATTAAGGAGGCCCAGTCCAGCCATGTGTTTGGTACTACTGCTTTTTGAAACAAGGATAAAAAAAGGGATCTGGGAGGGCATATCGAGTTCTTATCTTTTCTATATTTTTTTTTCATTCGCTCCTTTTTAATTTTTTAAGTAGTATCGTAGAGTAGAATAGCTAGAGTATAGGTAGTTTAGGATTAATTAGTTTAGTCTCTTATGTAATTTTACATTCTTATCTATTGCAACAATTTATGTTTAATATGTATCGATCCATGTTTCTGTTTTGATGATTCGACGGTTTGAGAAGTTTCACCATATTTAGTTTCATTATCGATTGCTCTTCCTTTCATTCTCTCGTATCTATCGTTGCTTATGTTGGGTAACCGATTTGGAAATAGGATTTAGATCGGGTTAGTTTATCATATGGTTTCGAGAGTTGTTTCGGTTTATTGATATTGTTTATGTATTATCTTATGGTTCGATTACTACTTGAATTGTTGATGTGTAGTTTTGGCTTATTGTTTTGGTTATGGCTTATTAGTTTAGATTGCATCTTAGTTGTTAGATCTTAATTAGATGCTAGTTCGAGTGCTTATTTGGCGATCGACTTTTAGTTTTAGTTTCAAAGCTGATGGTTTGTTTGTTTATTTTCTAGTGATTATTCTGTTTTCATGGTAGCTTATTGTTGCTAAAGAAGCTTATTTGGTGATGGTAGATCTTGGCTTAATGTGTGCTTATTCTTTGAGCTCTTGTTCTTATTAGCTTAAGTCTAGATAACTTGTATTGGAAATCTCAATTTTTAGCATTCGTTATTTTTAATCGAATTAGTAACCAGGCCACTAAGCTAAATTTTAGTAATGGGGTCCTAATATACTAATGTGTCTGATGGGCCAACTAATGTGCTAGTTTCAGAAGGCATATAAGAATTTGATACATATTGGAAATTTGAATTCGTAGTGTTAAATGAAACTGTTTGTACATTAACAGTTTGAGTGTTTTATTTGTTTCGCGGTACCGGTCAACTCATGAAGCGTGGAGCTTAAGGGTCTAGTAGTCAAGCTTTTTATCTTAAGTTTAAAGCTATAAGTTTCTAAACTTAAATATTGAGTTAGATTATTAGATCGGGTGGTTTTTCGTTCTTTTGCGGTTCTTCGACTCGGTTTCACCTCTTATCCCTTTTTTATTAGATTAGTGTAGATTTAGCTTATTATGTTTAGTATTGCTTATATGATCATTATGCGTAGCGAGTAGTTTATTTTTTTATGCTTGTTAAGTAAATTAGTGTTTAGTGAATAAAGTGTCGAATTTAATAAGTGATAATTTGCAAAAATTATTTAGTTTAGTGTTTTATTTAGTCGAACGGGCAAAAGCCGTAAGATTAAGTAGACATTAAATTAACAATTAATTTCTCGATAAAAAGTCGTTTTCAATATTAAGCCAACGTTTTGAGGAATCGAATTATTAGACGGAAATTAGTTCATCATTAAGATCTAAAATTTCACACTTAATGATCTAGACGCTTTTACTTGACAAGCATATTTTTCTTTATATATATTTTATCTTATTATCTTGCTTGTTAATTAGTTTAATTTAGTTTTTTCAATTTAATTAGTTTTAAAACAAAAACCCAAATATTTATCATTCAAGCATCAAACAAAATACTTACATGGATTTCAATTCATCTCTCGCCATGGATACGACACTCGAAAGATAGACTATTACTTTTCCTAAAGTAATTTTCTTATCTAACGGGAAATACTATATACTATTACTCGACTCAATTTTATTCGATATCAGTCATTCTCAGATCTTGTGCTATTGATCTATGAAGTAATACCCCCGGAATATCATATTCCGCTGCGACCCATTTTGGGGGTGTTACATCTACCTTAACCCCAAATAGAACAACACGGCCTAAGAATACATCAAGTTCATTAAAAGTATGAAAATTTATATCATTCACATAACCACAAATTGGCACTGTAATTGCTCAGATTAATCTTGCAAGTTAAAGAGAGATATTTCTTGTCCTTACTTGATAGCAACCTTGATATCATCATAAGAGGCAGGCTTCATGAGCCTGGCAGTAAGATCAAAAACTGAGACATCAACAGTAGGCACACGAAAGGCCATCCATGTAAGCTTCCCGTTAAGTGCAGGCAAAACTTTTCCAACAGCCTTCAAAAACACACAACCATCTTTAGTACATTGCTTATCATCAAATTTTATAATATTTATTCGATAAGTCAATAAATTTTAACCAAATAGAAATGAGTCATAACCTTGGCAGTTCTGGTACTGCTGGGAATGATATAAATGATGCAGCTCTTCCACCTCTCCAATCCTTCATTTATAGAACATCAATAGTCTTTTGAGTGGCTGAATCATAAAAAGCGTAATTTATAAATGATCCATATACTCGTCCAAAGAAACCACATAAGAACATGAAAACTGTAATGGAGTGAACGGTGGTCATAACTCCCTCAACAATTCCAAATATGTAGTGAATAACTTGTATATAACAAACAAAAAGTTCAAATACCATTGTTAGCACATACAAAAATTAGATAAATTATAGTCACATGCAGTGTTGTAAATATCGGTCTTGGCGGCCGATATATCGGTGATATATCGGTTATCGGCGGTCCACCGATACGATATTTCACTAATCGGTCATAAATATCGATTTTGGTTAATATCGGTCAAAATCGGTCAATATCAGTCAAAATCGGTCAATATCGGCCAATATCGGTCCATATCGGTCAATATCGTTCAAACAATTTGTTTGACTTAAAAAAGGGTGATTTTTAGGGTTTTATATTAGGATCGGGTCTAATTTTTAGGACAGCCCATTCAATAATTCTTACTGGAAAAAGAGGGATCGGGTCTTTGATTACCTCACGCGACTCCACCTCCACCGTCGGCGACTCTACCTCCGGCGACACCACCAATCCACCAGATATTTCTGATTAAAAATCTTTAATTAATTAGATTTATATGGCGCTGGTTAATTATGTTTGTTAATTGTTATAAATTGGGTGTACACTATTGCATATCAATATATCATATCTGACCACACTTTTAAGAAATTGATAAGTAGTGCAACTCTTAATTATGTTTGTTATACATTCGGCCATGATTAAAAACAAGTATTAAATGATAGTTTTATACTTGAAAGCTGTAAACAAGTTTTAAATGAAAGATGTAAACAAGTTTTTGTGGTTATTGACTTATTTTGTTAGAATGTTGCTAATATTTATTTCTGTAAAATTAATTCCTTTATAATTTAGGGTCTCTGCCGAGAAACCGATAAATCGCCGCCAAGACCAATTTATCGCTTGAAGGTGGTCGACCGCCGAGATATCGCCGAGCGATTTTTACAACCTTGGTCACATGGGTGGAAAACAAACCTTGACCAGTGGAATGGGTCAGGCGAGTTAACGCATGTTTACACCTGCAAGCGGTAGCATATATGAGAACATATAATTAGTAAACCATACACAACTTGGTTACTTTATTAGTAGTTTGCAGTGACCAAGTAAACATGAAACTAAACTCATTAACCAAACACGTGTACATATATTATACATAAATCGACAATTAAACCAATGACGGTTTAAACAAATAATCATAGCACCAATTAAACCCTAAAAATCATAAAATCAAAGACAAAACCAAACATGTATATACCTATGGAGATATAATAACTAATTCAACGCCACCAATCGTTTTATCATCTAACTTCTTCCTTGCCATCTTTATAAATCAAATTAGAGCTTCAAACAAACCTTAATTTTTTTCACAAACTGAAACAAAATTAACAACAAATTCATAAACTCTTTTACAATATAACTAAAAGCCCTATAGAAAATTTAAAAAAAATAAAAAAATTAGATACTAAAAATCATACCTTAACTCATGGAAAGACTTTTTCTTCTTGCATAAATAAATTATGAAAACTATCATCAAAATAATTGACACAACATTTATATTGAAATATATTTTCTTCGGTTTATTCTTAGATAGCCGATTTTTTTATTTAGGGTTGGAATTTGAAGAATCAGTTTAAAAGAATAACAGTGGAGGTGGGGCTTCGCAGAGAATTGCAGCATGGTTTTGTTTGTCTAAATTTTCGTTTTAACCCCTATGTTCCTTATAGATTACTTCCGCTTTTATAAAGTTTTTTTATTATACTTTTAACACATATATTTTTATGCATAATTTTTCTAAAAAGACTTATAGAAACAAAAATTTCAAAATTTAGTGACAAATAAGAAAAAATTTAGACTTTTTATTAAAAAATAATTAAAATTAAAAATAATAATTAATAGAATGTTACCTAATAAGGAAATATTCTTTTTATTTGAAATACAAAAGTCTCCACAGGTTTTGCTTAATTATATAAAAGATTTCTTGACTTAATCATAAGCAGGATGAGAGTCCCTATATTATAACATTTTTTTTTTTTTTTCATTTTTTCTATTTTTTTTATTTTCTTCTTTTATATACAGTTTTACCCTGCCATTATTAATCTGTTGAAATAAATAAATATACATGACTCGGGATTTATATTGACATCCATACACTTGAGTTATTTAATAACTCATTAATAAACTAACTAATCCCGAATTAAGAGGATCAATAAACATGGAGTACATTAACGCGCACGGGGGTAATAAATTGACTTTCTTCTCTAATTCTCCATAAAATAAAACTACCATGAATCACAATCGTCCCAAAACTGTGTACACTACCAAATGACTCGACTTAGCAACCATGTAATTTAGCAAACAATTAACTAGGGTTAAACAATTGTGATCAAAATAATGTACTAAAAATGAGTACATACAAGGGGGCTAAGGCGATTTAGGTGTAATTTTAGTGGGGTGTAAAGAATGCTCTTCAATAATAATCTGAAATCCACCAGAAAATCACGAGAACCACGAAAAGAATAGGCTCAGAGGGGTGTACTAAGGGTATCTTGCACTAAAAATGAGTGCGTAGCAAGGGTGTGGGGTGATTATATGACCAATTAGATCATAATAACTATAACAAACGTAAGCTAAAAACAAGGGTTATCCTAATGCCTCTTATCACTTAGTAAATCCTAATCACACGAATGTATCTCACTAGCGGTCTCGGGATGCATCACTAAAACTAGTTCTAGAATCTAATATATTAATGGTATACTCAAGTATTAAATATGAATGCTTTTATTCCTAAAGATCTAGGGGGAACCTCACATTTTTTGGGTGAAAATTTTGAGTGGTACGATTTTTATGCTAGTCATATAATTTCTATCCATGAGACGCTCTTAAAACTTAGTTTCACCAATATATGTCCTTAAAAAAAATTAAATACGGGCCAACATTACCGTCCTAAAGTATGTTTCGGTATATTACACATCATTTTAAGAAAAAAGAAAATGAAAATCTAAGGCCTTTATTACCCTCCCTACACTTGAATTGAACATTGTCCTAATGTTCTAAAAAGTACCCATAAAACGAGAAAGAAAAACTAGATGAAGGCAATAAAAAAAGAAACTAGTGACTCCCCTAGTTGAGCATATGGACGAAGAAACATGATACACCGTTAAATCCTCCTCCAAGAATCGATCCAGTAGAAATCCTTAATGCTCTTGTGCTCTCCTCATCCAATTATAACCTGAAAATCAAAGACAAACAAACTATACTCCGCATAAAATCAACGATATATGATATAAAAAGATGCTTTATTATCAGAATTATAAACCTATATAAACAATTAAATATAGAATACATTGTACTTATTATTAACATAGCATTCTGCAAAAATTTGTAAAATAAAAAATATTATAAATTCTACAAAAATAAATTTTCACAAATTCAAAAAATGCAGGTTTTATCCTGTAGCAGACCTGACGCCATCAGGATCTACTTGACAGTTTGCGTTTTTGTTTTCTAGAAAAATTTGTGAAAAATATCCAATTAATTATTTTTTGAAAAAATTATTGCATAAGCGAATGGAACGTTTACGACTACTATAT
Source organism: Tanacetum coccineum (assembly GCA_026074375.1). Taxonomy (NCBI): domain Eukaryota; kingdom Viridiplantae; phylum Streptophyta; class Magnoliopsida; order Asterales; family Asteraceae; genus Tanacetum; species Tanacetum coccineum. Next base: position 19,592 of record BQNB010043460.1, on the reverse strand, counting down.
TGACTCAAATAATCATAAAAAAATCAAAAAACATACAATGTGAATATCCTAAACCTAGCTATTTTAGCATGTTTGATGTTGTGTTGGTTCGAATACTGTAACACGCCTCAAACCAAACGGCCATTGATTGCGCAACGTAAATTAGATATTTTGATTTACTAAATAGCACCATTCACCAAGACATTAAGAAAATGACGCCAAAAGAGGACGTTTAACAGAACATGTGTTCCATTATAACAGAGTTAAGAATAGCGTATAGGTAACCCCTAAATCGCAACCACAACATTTACAACATTAGTAAAAACGTATTGTTCAAAGTGCAAAGACATGATTTAGTATAACACAACATGTTTTTTAAAGACAATGGAACACATAAGTAGTCTTTCATTAAATCCATCACACGCACGACACCTCCACGCCATCGTTGCCTTCATCCTTGGTTACTTAGGATAAAACATATTTAAAACGTCAACAACAATGTTGAGTTAAATTCATAGAGTTTAAAATAATTAATAAGCAATAAACTCTGAACACATAAAAAATTAAAAGAAAGTTTTTTGTGGGTGTCTCGGAAAACAAAGCAAACGAATGCAATGTATATCAACTTCTTTCTTTCGCAATAAGACTCATGACACCAGACGTTGGACCATACAGTCTGGCATTTCATCGGTTTAGTGTGCCCTAAAACAAGGGTATTATTGTCCTATACCTACTACTTTCAAAATTAAATTCCGTGTTGACAGGGTGGTCACAAGTAATCTTATCCCCGAACAAGGGTTTCAAACCTAAAAACAATTTAATGCAATTAGCATTCTACACATACAAGGCAATTAATGGTATCATAAATAAAGGATTCGACATATGACTCTTATGCGGAAAATCTCGTAATCGGGTCCAGCATACCATGAAAAGTCAGTATGTGTTTCGATATTATAAAACAACATTTCCCATCCCCATCGCGGTTTTAAAAAACAATTTATAGGAGATAACTGGAGCTATGAACTCACCTTAAGCAAAAGATCCAAAATCAAATAAAAAAATCACAACGCAAATCAGTAAATTCAAAATGCCCATATCTGGTTCTAAATGCGGTTTTTGGAATATCTTCCTCATGAACACGAAGTTGATGATACCTCGAACGGAGGTCTATTTTAGAAAAGTAACGAGAACCTTGAAGCTGGTCAAACAAGTCATCAATTCTAGGGAGAGGATATCGGTTTTTAACAGTCAACTTGTTTAATTCCCTATAATCAATACACATACGAAAAGAGCCATCCTTCTTTTTAACAAACAACACAGGGGCACCCCACGGAGAATGACTAGGTCGAATGAAACCATTGTCTTGTAACTCTTGAAGCTGCCCAGATAGTTCTTGCATTTCCAAAGGTGCTAAACGGTAAGGAGACCTTGCTACGGGCGCCGCCCCCGCAACTAACTCTATACGAATCTCGACATGTCTTTGCGGGGGTAGACCCGACAAATCTTCAGGAAACACATCACTAAACTCCCGTACTATAGGAATTTCATTCATTTTTGGTTCTCCTACATTAGCGTTCATTAAGGTCTTGTCTAACCCTAACGCATGTTCCCCGTGGACTCTAAGTGCTTCATCAACTTCTAAAGGTATTTCAACCATCTTCTCATGACACACAATTACGGCCTTATTACGAGATAACCAATCCATACCAACGATCACATCGAAGCTCCCATGACCCAACGGTATCAAGTCTATAGTGAACAAGGAATTTCCTAGTTCTAGTTTACAATCACAGATAACCCTATTGACTTCTACCCTTTTACCATCCGCTATCTCTATCACATACCCGGGGTTTACAATTCTAGGTTTCACATTTAGCATAGACGCAAATTCGGTAGATATAAAACTAAAATCCGCTCCAGAATCAAAAAGAACTGTAGCAAAATGATTATTTAAAGAGAAAGTACCCGTCACCACATTAGGATCCCGCGAGGCCTCATCCGCATTCACGTTCACATTATAAGCCCTTCCTCGAACTGCATTCCCATTGTTTCTGCCGCCACGATTTCCCTCTATAGCCAACTGATTTCCCGTCTGCCCAGGTGCTCGGCCCAACTTAGGACAAGTAGACTTTAGATGATCAGGACTTCCACACTCATAGCAAACCCTCTGATTATGATTCATCCTTATCGTATTTACCGGAACTGCACGTTTAGGTTCCCGACAATCTTTGGCAAAATGTCCAGGTCTCTGACAGTTGAAACAAACCCTACAGTTTCCTCCTTCGATATGGTGAGTATTACACTTATTACACTTAGGGTAATTCACATATTCATTTCTTGGAGGAGCTGTTGCCACGAATCCTGCCCCTACCTTCGCCTTCTTTTTATCTTTCCAAGACCCCCCAGACTTAGTACCCTCATCATTTGCCTTCCTCTTTTCACTACCTTTTGCCAGCGTTCCACAGCTAATTGCCTCATCTGTAAGTATACCCGCTCTCAAAACCGCATTCTGAATGGTTGTTGGCTGAGTTGCCTTAACCATCCCCCTAATTTCGGGTGCTAAACCTGCTACATACCTCTTAATGCGTGACGATTCAGGTGTCACCATATGAGGGACCAACCTAGCCAGCTCATGAAATCGGTCGGTGTAGGCGGCATGATTGCCTCCCACCATCTTGTGGTTCCATAATTCTAGTTCCAACTTTTCCATTTCGTTACTAGGACAGAATTCTTCTACCAACAACGCCTTAAAGTCATTCCAGGACATCCCATTCGCCGCATCTCGACCCCTCACCTGGATTTGGCCATTCCACCAAGTCAGCGCCTTATTAACAAAGGAACTGGCAGCATATTTCACCTTTTGGTTTTCTAGACACCCACTGTTATCGATCACTGATTCCATTTTCTCTACCCAACGGGTAAGTGCTATCGCACCCCCCTTCCCATCGTACTCTTTAGGTCCACAAGCTTGAAATCCTTTGTAAGAACAACCGTTATTGGCTTGGCCACCACCGCCACCGCCACCGCCACCATTGGCATTCTGAGCATTGTTGACATTTGCAGTCACTTGTGTGACAATCTGGGGAATGATGTTCTGAAGCTGCTCAGCTATGATAGCAGCTATGTTGGGTTGATCACCACCTTGTCTAGTGTTCACCATTCTGATAATATTTACAGAACTAATTAGGCAAGGGGAGAATAGGGTTTCCTAAACTTACTATCCTAACACTTACAAGATATAAATACAGCATACACATACAATTATACACATACAATTAAACATATAATAAACAACAAGACATTGATAATTGCATCAAGGTCACAAGTCCATGTGTGTGATACCCTTTATAATTATGTTGGCCACCATAATTATAACTGCGTCTTTTTCACACATGTACTTATTTCCAAGAACACACTTCTCAATGATAGCATGCATTCCATATAACACAAAATTACACATAACAAAGATAGACAACTAATTCATAATCATATCATTAAATAAATCACCAATTAAATCAAAGACATAATTTAACAAGGTTCCCTAAAATTAAAACATAAAAAAAACAAATAATTCGCATCCTACACTAAGGCATGTTGCTTCCAGTAGACCCCGCATCTGATCCATATTGGCATGCTCCTAGCTGTGGACACCCCTAAATCATCATCTGACACCACATACTCAACTTGTTTCCAATACCCAATCATCCTTTCAGCTCTCAACTTCTCTTCTTCTTCCTTAAATGCTTTAGTTCTCTATTTTTCTTCCTCTTCTTCTTCCTTAGTCAACTGCTTCAGTTTCCATGGGTAAACAGTAGTTTTCCCATCCTTAGTTACTACGGTTTCCAGTTTATCCCAAATTTTCCCATCTATGCAATCAAAGGACACCTTCTCCACAATTTTACAAGGGTACATGTTCATTGGTACTTTGACCTTGAAAGAACTTCTTGACACATGTATACCAAATCGCCAGCTATAGTAATTCTTAGGTCCTTCAATCTTAACAACTCCTATGCGATAATTTCGAGGCATGGCTAATAATAATAGAGTGCACATAATTAAACACATATTCCAGATATCAAGAAAGAATAACAAAATGGGAGAGAAATAGAGATCATAAGATTTAGGCAAAATTCATCCTAGTTTAGCTACTAGAAATATAGACCCTAATAGGCATCTACTTCCAGGACTCCTAGGTTATAGTCTAGGTTCAACCACCTAATTCTCTATAACCTTGGCTCTGATACCAATTTGTAACACCCCGCCAAGGCGGAATCACAAGGTGAAACTTCATGGATATTGTTACAACACAATGGTGTCTACTATAGAGATACTAAAAGGAAAAGGAAATAACTAACGGGGACACTATGTGTCATAACAATACCCAACACAAGATAAAGGAGTCTTGCATTATTAAGTAATGTCATACACGCGCAAAGCATAATCCAGCAATAAAGCAATACAATCGCACACAAATTATCCATCACAACATAAGTCTAAATCAAAAGAACAATAAAGAGAGCTCCATAAGCCAATCCTAAGGTCTCTCTAGCCACTTCTCCTAGCATCCTTAGTCTCACGATGATTACCTGAAAATAATGCTTAAAAACGTCAACATAAAGTTGGTGAGAGTCATAGGTTTATGACATCCATAAAGTTTAAACCACAACATTACTGTGATAAAAAAAACATAGCATGACAATAAGTGAGCTATCATACAAGCTAACATGCATAAACAATCCAAACATACCAACATCCAAAGGTGTGCTACGTGGCCATAACCACCACATAGTCTTACCACTACCAAGGTGTGCTACGCAGCTCGTAGTCTTACCACTACCAAAGGTGTGCTACATGACCACTCCGGATACATGCAGTCTTACCACTACCAACCTTGCATACTGGGATCCACAATATCAAGACACAATCATCCACAAAATCAAGAATCATACCATATCACTGTACATGTAGCACGTAACATACAATAGCCACATTATGTCCACGCATTTCAGACCCACATTATCACAGTAATCAAAACATTTCAACACTTGCATCATTTTCATCCCAAGTTTAAAAGCAATGTAAAAATGGGACTATGAAACTCACCTGAATGCGCAGCTACAAGTAACTCAAACTCCTTCCTTAAAAACTATACACAATAAAAGCTCATGTTACCATCGGTAAGCTAAACGCTTAATCCAATATAACAACCCTAATGATGGACTAATATCATCTATACTATATGTAAAGACTCTCTACCATCATTTTATATCTTCATTATATCTTTTATTTACTTTCTACTTTTATTTTAAACACTTACAACTTTCTGCTCAAATGCAGAATTTTTACCCAACTTGCACGACTTAAAACCCTTACCAAAATGCATCCACAATTCCCACAAAAATTCACACATGACCCCACATGTGTATACTAATCTCATCCAGAAGCCCATGCATTTATTCAACCCATAAGTATACCCTTGAAAATCAAACTTACAAACTGGTCAATTTCGGGTCTGATTGCACACCAAAAAGTTTCGACTTCAAAACCCAGCTTAAAATTAATTTTAGCCTTAGCCCTTTTAGGGTTTCTTAATAGACATATGAAAGTTACTTTCTGTAAAAGGGATTAATTTAAAACACTTCTTAAGTAGGGTTTTCACCTCACTTAAGTTGACTAAAAATTCGTCTGAAAACACAGTTTTGACAACGAATCTTGTAACCATTATTTAATTGACTTCCCGACCTCAAAAACTGTTGAGGCCGGATTTTTTGAAAAGAAGATTCAAAATGCTTCAGTTTAAAAAAAAGAATCATGTCATTTGCATTCTCCATCATGGAGAAAAACGTCAATCAATCTGACCTAAATTCAGCTCATCTATAAAACATCAATCAATGCAAACCCAAACCTAAAATTGCATGGATTCCTTTCCTAATTCATATCTAATTAACATATTAATCATTAATTACATAATAAATCTGTATTTTTTTTATTAACCCTAAATCCATCATAACTAAGCTATAAAAATTAAGAGAATTAAAGAGGTTTTTAATGTGTTTACTATTGATTACAACACCTAATAACACTCTTGATTGGATTAATGGATCACTAGCTCTTGAAAAAGATTTTCCTAGGGTTCTTGGGGTAATGGATCTCACGGCACACCACAAAAATGGGAGAAAAAGATGAAGTCTAGTTTTTATATATTATAACCTAATCCTAACTCAAATAGAATTTGTTAAATATTAAAACTTTTTTTTTTACTATTCCCGGATTTACTATTCACTTATATAAAAAAAAATTAATTAACTAATAATTAACATTACCTTAAGTTTCTACAAAAACCTAAGTTATTTTAACTATACATTTTTATTAAAACGCAATAAACCGCACTTTCTAAAAATAACATTTCATTTCTAAATTCACCTGCTATTTATGGAAAGTTTGATACAAACTTTCATATTTCAACCATATCATTCCTTCCTAAAGCCACTCACATTCAATAAACGCTTATCCTTTAAAAATCAAGATTTGACGTAGCAATATATGCAAAACGTCATCCATTCTCAAACTCCCTATTCCGAAGAATGGACTACTTAACTCAACATATAAACACACATAACAAAATGATCATTTAATTCTAAAACGATCACATGCATATAAACACCACAATTACCAATCAAAACGACCACGAAACACTCAAAAATCACATAAAACGAGTAAAAGCTAAAGTCTAAAGGTATAAGCTACCCTGCTCAAACCACGGTTGTCACAGCAAGCTCATTGAATCTTTGAGTATAGGAAACAATGTCAGATTCTTTAACCTTTAAGTTCCACAACTCATTCTCTAGATGTTGGATTTCTTCTAACGGACAAAACTCAACAGTCATCAATTGCTTCATTTTAGTCTAAGGCATTTGGTTTACATTCTCCAAACCCAATGTTGTAACCTTAGAATTCCACCAAGTTAAAGCTGGACCTTCCAATGTAGCAGCAACAAACCTTACCTTCTTACCCTCTGCACATTCACTGATTCCAAAAACACTCTTAGTTTTCTCAAACCATCTTCGTAATTCAATTGCTCCTTCAATCCCACGAAAGACAGTAGGATTGCACTTCATAAACCCAGCAAAAGTGCACTCACCAATAGCAGGTGCAGTGTTTTAACCTCTCATTAGCCCAGATCCACTAGCATCATTCTTGACCTTTGCTTTCCTTTCCCGCTCAACAGCAATAGCAGCATCAACACTTTCCTTAATCATTATTCGCATAGCAGCTTGAGTCATAGGTGCAGAATTTAGAGGCATGATTCTGTTACATCACATAGAAAACAATCTGATAAGCATTCATAACATGATATATTCATAACATGGTACAATGACAAATCAATCACAACAACAGTCCACCACATCAAGTAGTAATCAAAAGATAGTCATTCATTTTTCATCATAAGAGAGTTAATACATAGTTGCATTGTTTCATAAAATGATACAAATCGTTACAACCAATAGTACTAGTTCTACTAACTAAGGATTCAGTTTAGTGATTACAAAACAAAAGAAACTACAAATGAAGCTAGACTACTAAGATGATTTCTCTTCACGACTCTTTCGGTGATAAACTCTTCACATCTTCGATCGGAACATCAATAACTTCATTCGGTCTTTCTTCAAACACAAATCCCTTATGAATCATCTCTTGATGAACTCATGAGCTCGAACTCTAATCCAATAGAGATCTCTCTCAACTTATTCATTCTGCATACAAAGGAATATGTTGCTCAACTTCGCTTCTTCAAGTTCCTTATTCACTTTCTTATACTCAGCTTTCTCTTTAACATTACTGAGCTTCTCAACCAACCTTTCCATTGCAGCCATTCCTTGATCCATTCTAGAACGCACTTCATTACCCAAGTCCAAAATTAACTTGCCATAAAACTTATCATTTGCCTTACTTTTCTTCTCGACCAATGCATATGCCGTCTCACGACAACACAATCGTCTCGAAAAATCAACCATTCGACCAAAAAGAGAGTCAATGTCCCATCTCATAAAGCCAGATAGTAATCTATCACCATCCTTTCGAGGAATAGCGGCAGTAGACGATTCAACTACCTCATAGACACTAACAAGAACAGTCTCATTCTCATGCTCAATCAGATTCTCAACCTCAATCTCATTATCAAGTTCAGACTCAGAAGCAGGCGATGGAGGATTAAGGGAATCCGTCTCTTTATAAGGATATGTCAACTCAGGCTCATTTTCATCTTCCTTAATGTCGACTTCTATATCTTCTTCTTCTTTTTGAGGATCTTCTTCTTCCTTAAATTCTTCTTCTTCTGGGTCCCCGTCTTCATCTTCTAAGATAGGCTCGGGAACAACAGGAACATCATTGTGTTGATTCGGCTCAACAACGGGCACCTCATCATCATGATTCACGTTTGCCATGATAATGTAGAAAATATCATATAATAATTACTTAATAGCGTGTCACTTCTTATTATTATCGTTCAACAACGTTCCAACGATAATACTATTATCAAAATAACAGTTCGCATCCAAGCGAAACAATTAAAAATTTACAATTCGCGACTCTTTTTCAATCCGAATATATCTCGATTACATTTCAAACATATATAATGATAGTTATCATATAATTACATGACATTCTATGCATACAACACATGCATAAACATACCAATACATGACGCTTTATGCATCCAACACGGGCATAAATTTATCCAATCATAATGCATAGTTAAATACGGGGTAAATTATTTAACCAATTATACATACCATATGTATATAAATATACTTACACGTAACAACTCATAAATGTAACTTACATGTAACCAATGGCAACGAGGAGTCTTGGCGTGCATGTAGAAGCGTTATAGTTTAGGTTTTCCAAAAAGACTCGACCTACTTCTTTATACCCTTATACTCTTGATATTACTTTGACATCTAAATTAATTACAATCCGAGTTTTGAAAACAACCTAGTTCTTTATAACCGAAGCTCTGATACCAATCTGTAACACCCACCCCGAGGGGCATCAGATTATGCATCAGAAATTAGCAATTTGGTGTTACTAAATAGCATCCTTTACCACGAATATAGAAAACGACTCAAATAAGACGTTTATCAAACATGTGCTCCATAATTATTCAGAGTTAAAAGTGAGTTTAGGTCCCCACAGAATCGTAACCCTAACCATACAGTATTTGAAAGACAATTATTCAAATAAAAGACATTGTTTTAAACATAACACAAGACATTGTTTTTGAAAGACTGGAACACACAAGTAGCCTTTCCTTTAATTCAATCACCATACACGCATGACACCTACACGCCATCGTTGCCTTCAGCCTTGATTACCTGGGATAAAACATGTTTAAAATGTCAACAACAAAGTTGAGTGAAATTCATAGAGTTTAAAGTAATCAGTAAGTAAAGATCTTTGAACACATAATTAGTTCTCAGGAAAAACAAAGCAACAAATGTGATGTATAGCAACTTCTTTTCTTTCGCGCATTAAGCTCATGACACCAAACATTAACAATCCATATGGCATTACATATGTTTAAGTGCCCCAAACTAGGTATTATTGTCATATACCTTCTATATTTCTAATAACAAAATGTCCATTTGACAGGGTGTTTACAAGGATTCAAACCCCAGATAGGGCTGTCAAACTCAATAGATCTATTTAATGCATTAGCGTTCACCCATTATAAGCGATTGGCGGTTCATGAATTAAGGGACTTCGACAATAGAAACTTATGCAGAAACAATCTTATATTGGGTCTAGCATACCATAAATTATATGTGTTCGATTTTATAAAACAAACATGTATCCCTCTCGCGAGTTTAAAACATTTAAAATAGTTCAAAAGCAAGGCTATAAACTCACCTTAAGCAAAAGATCCAAATCAATAAATCAACAAGCACAATAAGCTTCACGTCTTAACCGCGACCTAAATTATACATATATAGCGGTACGTGACTAAAAGTATAACATATCATATATTGCCTACTTGCTGTATTACTATTACGTATATATAAACATATACTAAAATCTACAAGTGCGACGCAAAACATTTCGCTTGACATAGTCATCAATTATTACAACGTTTCTTACAAAGTTTCTATTTTTAGAAAGTTTGCCGAAAGTAAGGATAATATAATCCAAACTTAGCATTTCATTTTAATTTAACTAACATTACGAACCCTTTACTTGTTATAAAACAATTTCCAAAGTATTACGCAAGTTTGACTCAAATACTCAAACTTCGTAGTTGCTTTTACCCCCAGAAATGACCAAACTTGACTGCCGTAAAATCATAGTTTTAAGGAGGTTTTTAGGAGTTACAAGGCCCACCTTATATCAAAACGGACCTTAAAACATCCTTTTTCATATTCAAAAGCCTAATTTAGATTTCAAAAATTTCTTGACATGCTATGATCAAGTCAAACTTTCTGGTCAACAAAAGTCAACCCAAAGTCATACTAAAACTTATTTTTAACAAAATCTAGTCCTTCCAACATGTTTAACTATCCTAAAAACATGTACTAAAACCATCAAACATATGTTCATACTTGAAATACTTTCTAACCCATTTTGCACTTGAATCAACTAGCTATAATCACATATATGTAAACCATCATTTAAATCAACAAATGTTAACAAGTAAATACTCACAAAGCAATAACAAAGTTTGATTTTTGTTCCCCCTTGACCAAACCATACGAACAAAACAAGCAAGACCAAACTAACACCTTTTCCAATCAAACCACTTCAACATTTATCTAACACTAGTAAACACACCCTTATGCTTGTAATCAATAGAAATTGACCAAAAACCCAACTTCTCAAATACTCATTGCATGTAAGGTTTTATTAGTGGGATTTATAGAGGATTGAACAAGGATTAATATGGTATAATTGGATTTAATTGCATGTAAAAAAAATCAATGGATTGAGTGTGTGTGTGCCATGGTCTGTTCGAACAAGAGAAGAGGGAGGAAGCGGATGAATTTTTTTGTAAAAGAGTTTATGTGTATAAGTGGTGCCTATTTATAAAAATGGTCTTTGGAAACTTGGCAAGACTAGTCCCTCCATCTTATTTCTCTTTTAAAACTAGTACAAAGCATCCTTTTTATAAATAATATTCGACCATAAGCTCGAGTCACATCACGTTTATAAAATTTTTATTTCGTCCCACTAAATATAGTTTAAAACCTTTAATAAAACGTTAAACCTTGTAAAGGACGACCTTTAAACACGGTTTTTACAAGAACTTGAGAAAACGACGAAAAATATAAAATTAACATATTTACGCTCTTGGAGCAATAAAATATATTTTTCTGACTTTCTTAAATGCTAAAAACAAATAAAACTAAATCACAGAATGAATTTCACCAATAAATAGAAATTCTAATCAACCACATATAGCATAACGACTATAATTATTTACATAATTAAGATAACTATCTTAGGCTAAGGATAGACGTTGAGCTGAAACTCGGGTTGTTACACCTGATAGTAGAAGTGTGACTCTTAGACAAACTAAGGTTTTCCTCTCGACTAATGCTTAACCAATAATTCATAGCATTAAAATTATCATCGCTACATAATCTTTCTTCAAAGTAAACATTAAAACCATCATCCTCTAGCTCAACTGCTTGGTATAATCCCAATCTACGAGCAAACTTCAACAAAGTCAAACTATGGGTACGTCCACCAAGTCTAAACCTGATGATCTTCTTTGACTGCAACTCATCATCGGCACATACTTCATCAAACTCATAGGTAGAATACCACTCATGGCAAAGTTCGGCATAGATTAGCTCATTGATATTAAAGGCTCTAATCTAAGCTACCGAAGTAAATATCTCTTCCTCTGATTCAGCTTCTCACACCCTAATTCTCAACATATCATCAATTTCTTCATCACAACCCATTTGGTTTAACACATACCAGTTTATGATACAAGGCGAGTAAATGTGTCTAGTAAGCAATTGTGCCAATCTAGTATTGTACCTAGACTTAGTATCTTTGGTGCATCCTTCTCATAGCAAAAACTCATGGTGAACTTGTAGAAGCAATAATTCTTCCATAGTTTCGTGTCTTGAGCATTTGGATCGTGATGATCTGGCTTCGTCATCGTGTGTTCCTGAAGTATACACATCAAAAACAATCAACAATAAAGTTATGGTTATGTTAGAAATGATTTAGCATGATTGGTGAGTATTTTGATGGTTTTTAAAATAATCTATTACTCTTTGAGGTGTAATGTGCGGCGCACTTCCTTGAAGTGCGGCGTACTTCCTAGGAATATAAGAAAAGCGTGGCGGTTTTGGTAAAAAACCAACGTACTTTCTCGGCTAAAAAAGGATAATTATGAATTTTATGATTTTTCAATAATTAATTTTAAATATAAATTCATAATATAAATAGTACACTTTCAGATTTAATCAATATCAAGCATGCATGGGTTAAATGATTCCTAAATATCATAATTCTAATGGCTAAATGTTCATATGAAATATGGATTAAAGATTTACTAATCTAATTATGCTTAATCCTAATAATCAAGGAATTTAACAAATTAATTATAAACAAGACCTAGGAATGAAATTAACATACCCTAGGCATGATTATAAGGTTGATGGATGGATTTTTTTATAAAAACCCAGTGGTTTTATGTTTGAGTGTGTGAGTAAGGTTTTTATAAAAGGTTTAATTCATGTCTAGGAAGTTTTATTTGTGAAATCCGCTCAAAAGTGCGGCGCACTTCCCCGAAGTACGGCAAACTTTATATATTATATTTTTCTTTTTTAACTCATTATACACCAAATTTAAACATAACTCCAATCCATCATAATAATTTAGATTAATCTCATATCATATATCGTATATCGGATTAACATCCGTACATCAAATGTAATCCATTATGGATTATACATATGATTTTTATTTTTATATAAAAAAACATGAAACATAAAGAGGGAGTGTATAGCTACTCTTTTATTCTAAGCTGATATAGTGTTTTATTCTATTAACCAGTTGGGTGACATGATATCACTCAACTTGTGTCACTTAGATAATCTTTTGTTCCATTTTCTTTGTTGTGAACCCTTGTAGATAAACGTTTCCATATGGATCAGTTATCCTTATATCCGTTCTCCATTGCCCTATCGCTTCTTCTTCTTCTTTAATATATGAGCCTTTATAATCAGACTTCTAGTTGACTTGTTTAAGTGGTGCTGGTAATGAGCCAAGGAAGCTAATTGCTTTCTTCTAAACACTAATTTTTCAAAACGGGTTTCTTACCTATTGTATAGCTGACTCACGATCCTTAGGGTTGGTACATTTCAGATATGGAGCCGGTCTTGGGCCGTATATTGGTGCTCTAAACTCATTTCTCTTTATCACATACTCCTCCTCATCATCACTATTACTTTTTGCATTTCTCATATAATATGACCTTGCAACACGGAAGGTTTGGTAACAAAACCCATCAAAGGTTGAAAAAAATCAATCTGAGGTATTTATCATACCACCCATTGTACGCAAGAACCCTCGACCAAAAACTATCGATGAATCACGATCAATCAGAATATTCAGGAATATGAACTCGACAATCAATGTAGTGACTCTTATTGATAAAGAACATTGCTAAGTTTTCCCATTGCTTCTGCTTGAGTGTGGTCTATCATCGTGATCCCTCTTTCTTTATTTTTGAAATCATCCCTTCCTAACTGCTTATAGATTCGGTAGGGCATAATGTTCATGTCCGACCCAGTATCTGCCATTGCATTCTCATTAACTTTCCCTTCAAGTCTAATAAGAAAAATGAAAGCTCCAGGATCATTTTTCTCCTTTAATGCTTGTCCTTGAATTCTTTTTACCGCATCTTCATCTTCTTTCATCGTCTTTCATCGTCTTTCCATCTAATTTCACCTTATTTTTCCAGATTTCATCGAGTATTTTCTTGTGTTTATCATGGTAGGCCATCATCTCAATTACCGGCCTCTCTTCTTCTAGTACAACATATCTTTTGCTAATTCTGATTGCCAATTCCTCCTTTTCTGCCTCTTCCTAAGTCAGATGTCTCCTAGCTAACGAGGACGGTCCAATATCTTGATAAAATAGATTAAGGTTCTCTATTGCCTTCTTTTTATTCTGGTTTCTCTTCCCCATCTTACATAATAATGGAGGAATTTCTTCTCCAAACTTTGGTACATCATCAAAATTGAAATCAAGCAATTGATCCTAATCATCTAAGCTCTTTCCTGTTTTTTCTGAATCATCCTTAAATGGATCCAGTTTAGGATAAATAGTGATAACTCCGTTCCCAAAGTTAACAATTCCCTTAGCCAATCTTAGGACTGATCTTCCCAAAATTACTCCAGGCTCAACATCATCTTCCTTAGAGTTTATGATAAACTTCACAAAATATATCTCTCCCTTCGAGGCAACGATCAGCTCTTTCTTAACTAATTTTTTACCTTTCCTCATTTCATAGTCCAAACACAACTTAACCGCGTACTCATTCGATACCAGGTTGTCAACAAGTGCTAAGTTGATTCTCCATTATATGCTTCCAAACCATTTACAAAGCATGGTGCTATGTACCATTCACTAATCTCGTCTGTTTCCATCCTATAGAAACTGAATATGTTCATCACTTTCTTTCCTTTACTACCAGCTATGTCTTGATATTCTAGAGAATTCCAATCTCCCGATCCTTTGATTTTGTCACTTGATATCTCAATCACCTTGTCTACCAAGCAAATTTTTCTGAGACTTGAATTTGGGTCCATAATTCTAATAGAATATGACAACATTAAAATAACCGTTAGTAAGTTAGTTAAAACAAATAGCAATAGCTTTTTACACTTACAAATTATCAATAAACAAATAGAATTTTTTAATGCAAGCAATTTTTGTTCAAAAACATGGAAATAATTAATATGTTTGGTTTCAGTAAGGAAAGTGTGACGCACTTCATAAGAAGTGCGGCGTACTTTCTAAATTTTAATTTTTGTATTTTTTAATTTTCTTATTATTTTTACTATTAAAGTTAAACAGGCAATACTTAGAAAATAAGAAATGCACATAGGTGTTTATAAATTTAAACAAGCGATGCATCAAACATTTCTTTTTAGGTTTTTAAATTTTAATGTATGAACTATGAAAATACAAGATGTTGACAATCATGAACACAAGGAATAAACTCCACATTTCCAAAATGGTCAATTACAATTTATGATTTATAGGGTTGGTGTTTTAGTGTGTTTTTCTCTTAGAAATGGTTATGTTTGTGAAAGGGGCAGGAAGTGCGGCGTACTTTCTGAGTTTTTGTAGAAAAACCGGCGCACAAGGTGTATGTGCGGCGCACTTTCTGAAGAAAATTTGGTCAGTTTGCCAGAAAACTGTACGGCGAGTTTGACAATTTTTGTTGTAAAATTATAATGACTAATTCAAGAATAGAATCAATCCCCGGCAGCGGCACCAAAAACTTTGATGTGTTTCAAAAGCTTTAAATTTATAATACTAGAAATACCGGATAATTATATGGAAACACACGGGTAAAAGTATAACCCACATATGTAGTATAATTTTTAAGGTAAGACCAGGTCGTTCCACGGGATTGGGTATTCTGAGAATAAGTCGATAATATTACGAAAAGAAGATTATCTTATAGACTGTCACGGATCTAAAGATAATGATTAAATTCAAGATAAAAAGGAC
Source organism: Tanacetum coccineum (assembly GCA_026074375.1). NCBI lineage: Eukaryota > Viridiplantae > Streptophyta > Magnoliopsida > Asterales > Asteraceae > Tanacetum > Tanacetum coccineum. The sequence continues at coordinate 3,857 of BQNB010043460.1, read as the reverse complement.
AGACCAAGAAACATTATGGATAAACTTGAGGAGGTAAATGATTCACGAATTAAATTATAATCGATTTAAGAATGTTTAATTATTTAGAAAGATTATCTATTGTTCATAATGAAAAACCCTTTCGGCCTTTATCTTTTATTATGAAAAATGCTTTAAGTGCGATTCGTGTTTGATAATGAGTAGTATAAGCTTGCTAAGCCAAGTTCGTTAGACATGTGGTTTAGCATTAAACCCTTTTGTACTTGGGTTAATGTTCGTTTACTTAGCCAATCCTCACAAGGCTAAGGTCTAGTTGTCATAGACAAACAACATGGAAATCAATCACTTAACCGGAGTCTTTCGACCTATATCCGGGATAAATGGTGATCAAACGAAGATTAAAGAATCCAAGTCCAAAAACATCAAGCTTATATTATTCATATCAAAGGTTCATTCAAAAGTCAAGTTTGATCCGTAATATTCATATAGCACTTAACCAAACATGTTAATCTACTCAACAATCATAATAACAACACATAGAATAACCATAATAAATCCAACATTCATATTATCAAGGTATAAAAACATGTTTTTACCAAATTTCAAGAGTAGAGATTCCAATTCTTACAATGCCTTTTAGGAACAAGACAATAATTTGACTATGGTAACACTAGCAACTTCAACCTCCTAGAACTTCCTTCCTTCTCTACCCGGAAAATGATGAAGGTGGTGGTTAACCTTCAAAAACTTCCTGGAAACTTCTAAAACAACTTGGAAATGATTTCCAAGTGAGAAATGGATGATTGAGTGAATAATGGGATGCCTCTACCCCTCAAATTCGTGCTCTATTTATACTAGAGGATTGGGTATCAGTTGTGGAAAAAGGAATTTGGAAAGTTCAATCATTTATATCAATCATAATCATTTCCTTGTAACTGCAGGAGAAGTGCGCCGCACTTTGGCTATAATCATTAACTCCTCTTTTATTTTTTCTTCTAGATCCTTCTTGTAACGACCGTTAGTGCATTTAACTAGATTTCTTTGCATCGTTAGTCCTTTTTCTTCATTCTTGGTCGTGATATGAATATTACACAATAGACAAGCAAACTTTGCAATATTTCATGCGTTAACGTATATATTTAATGTATTTTCGAGAGATATTTTATGTATATTTGGAGCGTTATAAACTAATGAGTAGATAATTAAGAGGATGATGTGGTATTGACTTGAGTGAAAAGCAGGGTGTTCACAAATCATGAGTACCTATATGAATCGAGAATAAAAAACAAACCAAACTAAATTAAACATTTGATTTTCGATTTTGATATGGCTTTGGTAAATTGTAAACTGAAACGAACCGAAAACCAAATTCACATAAATATATGTATTTTCTTATATATCCAAACCGAAAACTAGATATGTAATTTGATTCGGTTCGATTTTGACAAATTACAGTTTCGGTTTAGTTTTTTCGGTTCGGTCTGCTTTCGGTTTACGGGTTCGTATTACCCAAATTCTGAACACCCCTACCTATATGTTGTTACGAGGTTTGTAAACCCGCGCTCCGTTGTGGGGTGTTTGCGTACTGTGTCGTTTTACGGTTATTTGATATTTGTTGTGACCAACGAATAACGACTTGCTATGTATATACGTGAAAAATAGCTAAGACGTGCTTAGTCAATATTTGACGGACCAAATAAAAATAAGTTAAAGCTCATTTTAAAAAAAATGGCCCAAGCAAAAGCCCAAGCGAGCCCAAGCCCAAGGTCTTAACCCATTTGCTGGCCCATATGCAAGCCCAGATGCCTGCTAAATGTAATGTATACGAGGTTTGCAAACCCGCGCTTCGCGGCGGGGTGTTTGCGCATGATATCGTATAAACGCGTGTCGTAGTAATATAAAGTATTTCCTGTTGGAATAAATAATCACTTGAGAACAAGTAAAAATATAATCTTCTGAGTGTCGTATCCATGGCGAGAATTGAATTTGAGATTTACGTTAATGTTTGTCGTTTGATGCTTGATTGTCTTTTGGTTTTTGGTTTTGAATTATACTATTTATATAATAATAAGCTAAAATAATACTAAGATATAACTAAAACGGATATGCTTGTCAAGTGAGGCGAAAAGGTCATTAAGTGTGAAGGAAAGAGATAATAAAGAATTAGTAACCGTTTAAAAAAACTGTTTTCTCAATGATGACGAATTGAAACCCGTAAAAATATTATTTTCTCATAACGTTGGTTTATTTTGAAAACAATATCTTATATAACTATTAATTACTAGATTTGATGTTTGACTATTTCTCTATACTTTTCAATTGCGATCGATATTCTGAATCTTTTCTTTGCGCCAATTCGTCTCGCACCTTTACATGTTTAGAATGTAGACATTGCATAGCACACACAAAGTAATAATATTCCTAATAGATTAATAATAATAGAGTACGATAATATTGTTTTTAAATGCCAACAAAGGCATTTTACATACCATAATAATAATAATTATAATTATTTTGAAATTGTTTTTAAAACATACGTGACCCAAACATGGGGACACGTAACCAACTCGTGTCATCTCGACACTACTCGTCATCTTCCTGCTGCTGCTGTGGCTGGTACTATGGTGGAAAAGGTGGGTACTGCTGATAGTACTAGTCATAGTGTGAATTGATCCGTAACCAGGTGCGGTTGTAGGCTCTGCAGTGGAACACTATAAACCCCAGTCATATGTTTACCCTCAAATACTCCCATGTTATATGTCCCAGTGATATGGACGGCCTAGACTTCATTCGCTTTATCGCATCCCTGACGTATCACATTACGACCATCCTATCATATTAAATTCTTACGTAGATGCTCCTCCGGAGGTGTACGGGATTACCAACTTAGGCCACCCGAATGTGGTTCTTTGGGAATAAGTTTCTATCAGATTGACTTCAAATCTCTATAGTGTGTTGTATCAAATCCTACAATAATTTTGAGTACTAAAAATCCTAACACATCCTCAGTCAACACCTGACATTTCCTAGCAAGCTTTGAAATAAACGTCCTCACAATCAAATTAGACTCTCTTTCTGAGTCCCAGTCCTTTTCTCTTCATCCATTTTGCAATCACACAAGCTACATTCGCATATTCATTTTATGCTAGCATCAAACATACTCAGAAGCCACAAATCATTCTTCTACACCTTGTCATACCCAGTCGTCGTCTGACACAAACCATAAGTGATCATTTTGTGGATACAAGAAGGACTATGCCAGTTAAAGAAACTACTTCAAATGCCTTAGTGTCATAGTGTGATGGCTTTGGCTATGATTGGAGTAACCAATCAGAAGAAGGTCCTGTTGATAGAAATAATGCCTAAAAACATTATTAATATTTTTCACATCCTTACATTTTAATAATCACAAAATATAAAAACATTCAATTAAAAATTAAAACATAAACAAGTAATTAGTGGTTAATATTCATTTCAAACTTATAATCACTCCAAGGTATGAATAAACAAATGCTTGATGCATTTATGATCAAAGGAAACTTTTATAAAATGTTGTAAACTTTTTATAAACATCACAAAACATTTTTTTACATTTAAAAGAAATGTTTTATTCAAAATAAACATTTTGAATTTCAAAATTTTGGACCTAAAACGGCTAGAAATTGTCCAGTAAACACCTCCCCTGAATATGACAAAAAGGAGCGTCTACATAAGGGGCGACCCCTTTAATTACATGGGCGGCCCCCTTAATTTTAAAGGGGTCGGCACCCTATTTAAAGGGGCCGGTCATAGATCCCGCTCCTCCTTTTTGTCCTATAAATACTGGACTATTCCCTAACATTTTTCTCACCTTTTGAACTTATTCTTTCTACTCAAAA
>BQNB010043459.1:2376-40167 GCA_026074375.1 Tanacetum coccineum | reverse complement strand
TTGATCATTTAGCAGTACTAACTCTTGATGCTAGCAGTATCAACAATCCTTGGCAGTACTAACTTTGTGCTGGCAGTACTAACTCCATTAGTACTGTTGGCAGTATTAAGTCCTATGAAGATTTATTCCCAACAATAAATCTACAATGAATCTTTTGTATTGTACACGTTTGCTTTAAATCGTAAACGTTAAGTTAAATTGCGTACGCTAAATATTAGCGTTCAATGTCAACGGGCATCAAGCAATTAAACATTCACATCAATCAAGTATTAAATAATTATTTTGAGAATAATTATGGTCTTTGTTTATTTTATTTTTATCGGTTACGTAAAGTGTTTATGTTTTGCGATAAATTAAGTTTAGGCATTCCCAGAACCACAAAAATAATTCTACGCTTCAAAAAATACACACTTTTATACCCAATACCCAAAATTTACCAAATATCATCATATGTTAGTCCATATGGCCGAATTTTATGCAAAAGGAACCAACCAAGACATTTAAATATCAAGACTTACACTTTATATAAAATATACAACTTACATTTAATTATAACTTATGAATACAAAATGATACTTTCATATCTTTATTTTTACTAGAACTACACAAGTAAATATCTAGTGACAATAACCCTTGAATTCATGGGATGATTCACTCTTTTGGGAACATAAGAACAGGAGTCATTAAGGAAGTAAGGCATGACTAGTTTCTTGACCAACTATTCCCCTTTTTCCTCCTTGTGTTGCCCCCCCCCCCTTGGACCAAAGACTTATAGTCTTTGATAATTACTAGTCTTGTATACATATACACTTGCTACTTGAAAGGATAAACACACAAGTATTTCATTTACAAAAAAAAGAAACAAACTCATATCTCTCTTTTCTTCTCTCTATAACCCACGGCAAGAAACCCCCCCCCCTAAATAAATCATACAACTTATTTTACAACATATACAAGCATACCTACACTATATCTAAGATACCTCAAGGTGATTTGAAGTATTGGTTAATCATTTAAAAGGATTAAGGCAAGGAAAGGAAGATTAGGGTTTCTATTGGAAAACTAGGGTTTCAAGTGTGCAAGCTTGGGTTTAAAGTCTAAACAAGGGTTTAGGGCATATTTCTCATCATCATACATCAATATAAGCTTATCTAAAAACCTTTATGTCTTTACTTTTATCATTTTTATGAGTATATATGTTCTATATAGCTAAATCACCATTTAGGGCTTTTTAACATGTAAAATGTATTTTTACTTGTGGTTATGAATTTGTGCACTTATACACATGTTATGTTGATGGTAAGATCATGTTATAAATGGATACATAAGTATTTTACAATCTTGGTTAAGCTTAAAAAGTGTTAATGCAAGATTAGGGTTTCTAATGATTTACTTAAAGAGCTACAAGTAAATGTGTATAAATAACTTGTTAATCTTGTTACCATGGACTTATGAGGACAATGGATGAACTTTTGGACATTAATATAAGTATCACATATGTCAAATATAGTTATAAGGGTTTTATGGTAAACTACTAAAGTGAAAAGTACATAAAACAAGCTTATTATAAAAGTATACACTTTGATATTAAGGGGCTGTTTGGAATCCGAATTTCCAACAGTAGGTTTGACATCTTATAAAGATAATACACCTCACGACGATTCCAAAAAGATAAGAAACTCGAAAAACGGATTAATAACGAAAAAGATACGCTAATTACGAGTTATACGTTAATTAAACGGGTTTATAAAATAACTTTTATAAAAATTATACAAAACAGAAAGTTTGATGTTTTTAATAGATTATACACATTTCTAGGATTCTAAAATGATAAGAATCGTAATTTTTCGATTAAAAACGAAGAAGTTATGAATTACGCGAGTTTATATACTTAAAATGTATAAAAATACTTTTATAAAACCATTTTTATAAAAGTTACTGTTCATGACAGAAACATTTATTTTTGTAAACCTCATAAATAAATAGAACTTTCAATTACGAGAACGTGCTCGAAAGAATCGCTAAAAACGGAGCTATAACGAAGAAAATACGACATTTACGGGTTTTACGATAACAAAAACTATATAAATACATTTAGGGTCTGGTGTGAACAGTAAAAGTTACTGTTCACCAGTAGGTCCAAATTATGAAAATGTCAAATTATGATAACTCGTCCTAATACGAAAGCGTGGGCATAAGAAACGTCAAAATCGGGCTTAAAACGCGAAAGTTATGCCAGTTTTACTAAAACGGAAATTATAAACGTTTTTACTTATTAAACACAATTTTATCAAAACAATTAGATGGTGATTGAGCTATATAGACCTATATGTGGTATTAGTTTATCAAAGTACTATATTACTAGGGAGTTTCATAATGAGGCCTCTTCGGGGTGGCGTATCGACGAGTTGTTGGATTTACGATTTAAAGTGTCCTAGCTCCTCATACGTCACTACATGACCTCTTAATTATGATAACCCAAACGATAGTATGATGAGCTATACGACCTATAAATAATAAAAGTGTTTAGTACTTATACGACCTATATTGGATTAGGTTGCCTTCGGATTCCTTCGTGACGCATTTTCTATTTTGATATACTTGTCGATTACCATTCACTCAAGGTGAGTTTCATTGTTTTGGGGGAGAATACATGCTCGTTTACAAACTTGTATATTTTACTACAATACAATTACCTTTCAATACTTTGTGAGTTCATAGCCCCTTTTTTTACTACGTAATTGTTTTACAAAATCTACGAGGTGAATTACATTGCTTGTTTTACTATTGGACACAAGTGTTTTTTTAAGTGTTTTCAAAGTGTTTTAAACTGTATGCTATCCAGATAGATCTATCGGGACTGACAATCCCCACCTTTACTTGGGTCACTAGTTTGATCGGGTGCATTTAACATTGAGAGGTGTTAGGGTGTTGACAAGCATCCTATTTTCTGATTGGTGGCACAGAATCTAGTAAGCTTTGTCGGTGTCATGAGCTTAGTGCAAAATAAATGTTTGGGACTACTGAATGTGTTTCAGAGTCTACTATTACTTCGATCTTGCGGTCCACCCTTTTTACCGATAAACCTATGATTTCACTCAACCTTTGTGTTGACTTTTAGCATGTAATTTCAGGTCCAAGAAAGTATGCAAGATTGGACGGGAGCCAATAGGCGGAATATCAATGAAGACGGATTCCTGTGTTTATCTAAAGTTTATGCAAACTTTATTAGCTAAAAAAAAACTTAAGTCATCTGTTGGTAGTATGAACAGCTTTGTTTCATTAAGAAGGTTATGAATTTTAAAACTTATGGACCTAATGATATGAACTCTGATATTTTGCTACGGCAGTCGAATGAAATCTTATCTTAAAAACGGTCCAGTTAAGGTCTTTCCATACGTTAGTTTGTTGTACTTTGACGTAGCACCCTAAAAATGAAAAAAAAAAGGAAAAAAAAATTGGTTATACCTTTCTTCTTGCTACCTGATTTTGGGGGTGTTTACAGATGTTACCATGCCAAGGGTTATAGGGAACTGGGTCATTTTTAAGAACCTAGTCTATAACCACAAAGTTTAACAGGTTTTCTTGTTCTTTCATTTTTAAAATTACCTAATCTTCATCGCTATCCGATATCCACGCGCGCGTATTCCCTGTTCCTTACTTACTTTTCTGATTGTCATTATTGCATTATATATAATCTTATATATATATATATATATATATATATAATACTTGGTTTAAATTCGATCTCTTACGTCTATCTTTTGACATATCGAATATCTATTTCTATCTGGTCAAATATATGTGATATCGACTATCCTGATAAATTTATGATTATTTATAATCATTCCTCCATTATTTACCGATGTGCCATAACTCTGCTTACTTTTTACAAAATTCTCACGAATTTGTGTACTTGTGTTGCCATAATCAGCCGCCTAGGAACTTTAAGAAGACAATCTGTTACGGAAAGCGTGGAAAAGCGTGTGGCCCAAAGCCATTGAAAAATATGAACAGACTAGAGCTGACTCCAAACAATACTGGTAGATCCGGATCAACAATACTGGAGGAACTGTTGTACTAGAGATGCATGGAATGTTTCGTAGAAGACATTTATGAAATTGGCAGCCTCTACTCTTTCAAAGGGGACTGAAGGTGTAGTCGGACTGAAACGTTGGTTCGAAAAGATGGAGCAAGTGTTTGAAATTTGCAAATGTGCTGAAGATGACAAAGTAAAGTTTGCCATGTGCACGTTCGAGGGTCGTGCTCTGACCTGGTGGAACAGAAATGTTCAAACTTTGGGACTTGCTAATGCTGGAATAGGATGGCGGCGCGCCGGTGGAGCAACGTTGAAAGCTATGATGACCACTGAAGGGTACTGGCCCAGGCAAGGGGCCGAAATCCTAAGGATGGGAACTAGAGGCTTTAGACTCTGACTCTGAAAGAGATGATAGTATGCTTACAACAATCGTTGCCATGCGAAACTGTCCGTTGATGTGTCATGAATTGGTGCCAACTGAAAAGAAGAAGATTGAAAGGTATATTCGTGGGTTTCCTGAAAGAATCAAAGGAAACATCACTTCTTCAAAGCCTACGACCTTGCATGACGCAATCAACATGGCCCGTGAACTGGTCGAGCAAGCAGTTCAGGGTAGGGCTGCAAGAATCGGGGAAAACAATAAAAGGAAATGAGAAGACAACCAGAGAAACAACAATAACAATAACCGCAACCGAAACAATAATCATCATCAGCAACAAAACAGGAGACAGGAAAATGTCAGGGCATATGCTGCAGCCCCAGCTGGAGGAAAGATTTATGCTGGAAATTTACCAAAATGTAATCGGTGCAACTTACATCATCATGGACCGTGTCCTCAAAAGTGCCAGAGATGCCAAAGATTAGGTCACATGGAGAAGGATTGTAGAGTTAGGCTGCAAGCGGAGGCAATAATACTACAATATGTGACATGTTTTTGGATGGTGGGTAGAGATAAAGGGCATTTCAAGGATAAGTGTCCGTAAGGCAGGAACAGCTACATTGATGGAGCTCGTGGTTAGAGCTTACGTGGTGGTTGCACAATCCATAGCAGAGATGCCGAAGGTGTCCACGGGGACGGTTCTTCTTAAAGATCACTACTCTTCGTATTCTCTGTTGATGTCGTGGTTGAGAAGAGTTTTGTATCTTCTGCATTTAACTTTTATTAATATTACCCCCCTGCCAGCTCTGAAACATTAGCGACGAAATAGAGTTTAGCAGACGAAAAGTCCGTTAGCACCCAATACCCTTTTACGTAGTTTGCACCTTAGTCATTGGTGTTGGAGAATCTCGGTGTTCAAAAGACTTGTTGGCCAACCCGGCTAGGAAGTTTTTGATTGTTATCACTTGGCATGGATTGGTTGGCCATATCACCGAGCTATCATTGATTGTTTATGAGAAGATTGTCCGTATTTCCTCTTCCGAATTGGCGAATTCTAGAAGTTCAAGGAGAAGCCGATAAAGACCTTGGAGTCACTTGCATGTATCAAGCAAATAAGGATAAAGCTTGATGTCAAACGTTTATCCGAGACCTTCCCTGAGTAGTATCTAGACGATATGGTTGAGAGTTTACCTCTTGTGCGAGAGATTAGAATTTCTATAGGACTGATTACCAGGTGCATCGCCAGTTGTTAGATCTCCATTACCAGGTTATGCCCCTTCAGACATGTTAGAATTGTCAAACCAGCTTCAAGAACTTCAAGAGAAGGGTGTTATTTCGACCAAGGATCACTCACTATGGGGAACCCGTCTTCTATGTCAGAAGGAAAGACGGTTCGATGAGACTGGGTGTATTGACTATAGGGAAACAACACAAGTTGACTATAAAGAGCCCGTTACCCTCCACCACTAAATTCGATGACTTGTTTGAACCAATTCCAAGGTGCGTGTTTGTTTCTCGGAAATAGATCTTCGCTCGGATATCATCAGTTGAGAGTCCGAGAGGAAGAATATACCGAAGACCGCGGTTTTAGAACTCCGATACAGTGCACTTTGAGTTCACCAGCATGCCATTGGGCTGACGTAGCGCCCAGCAATATTTATGGACTTAATGAACCGCGTCTGCAAACCGTATTTGGACAAATTTGTAATTGTGTTCATTGACGACATCTTAATCTACTCACATAGTTAGAAGGAGAACATGAGTCCACTTTGAAGACGATCTAGACTTACTCCAGAAGGAGAAGTTGTAACGCCAAAATTTTCTAACGTGCAAATTTTGGTTACAAAGTACATTCCTAGATATGTGGTCCAACCATGACGGTATCCACGTGGATCCTAGCAAGGTTGAGTCGGTCAAGAATTGGAAGACCCCTGAATCACCAACAGAAATCCGTTCATTTCTAGGATTGGCGGGTTACTACCGAAGGTTTATTGAGAATTTCTCCAAGATCGCAAAGCCCCTCACCCTGTTGACTCAAAAGAATAAGACGTATGTGTGGGGCGATAAGCAAGATGAAGCTTTCCAAATTCTAAAGGAGAAACTATGCAATGCTCCTGTGTTAGCACTCCCCGATGGACATGATGACTTTGTGTCTATTGTTATGACATCAAAACAAGTTTGGGTCGTGCTGATGCAACGTAGCAAGGTGATAGCATATGCGTCAAGACAGTTGAAGAAGCACGATAAAAAATTATACCACCCATGACCTGGAATTGGGTGCGGTGGTGTTCGCTCTTAAAATCTGGAGACATTATCTTTATGGGACAAAAAGTGTTATCTACACTGACCACCAGAGTCTCCAGGCAGTGGATCGAGCTACTCAGTGACTACGAGTGTGAAATCAAATACCACTCGGCAAGGGCGAACGGGGTGGCAAGAATGCCTTGAGCAGGAAAGAAAGACTCAAGCCAAGACGAGTACGTGCTATGAGTATTACTATTCATTCTGGACTTAAGACTAAGATTTTGGAAGCACAGAGCGAAGCTTCCAAGGATCTCAAAGCCCCAACTGAATGGCTAAGAGGATTAGAAACACACTTTGAGCAACGAGATGATGGTGAAATTTACTTCTTTGATCGTATTTGGATTCCATCAGTTGGTGGTGTAAGGAAATTGATCATGGATGAAGCTCATACTTCTATGACTATACAGACATCCGGGGCGGAAAATGTACTATGATCTAAGAGACTTCTGAATTGGTGGCCTTTTATGAAGAGAGACATTGCTGAAGTACGTTAGCAGATGTCTTACGTGCTCTAGAGATTAAAGTGAACATCAGAAAAAAAAAACACTCAGGATTTCTTCTATAACCAAAATGCCGAGTGGAAATGGGAAAAGATAACGATGGACTTTGTCACAAAGTTGCCTAAAAGTAGCAGTGGGCATGATACGATTTGGGTCGTTGTTGATAGATTGACCAAGTCGGCTCACTTCTTACCTATTCGTGAAGACTACAAGACGGAGAAATTAGCAAAGGATTTATACCATTGAATTGTTAGTGAGACATGGTGTGCCAGTATCAATCATTTCAGACCGTGAATGGCGATTCACTTCACACTTATGGCAAGCTTTTCAATAAGCATTGTACAAAGACTAGACATGAGTACGCCTTACCACGCCTCAACCGATGTCAGAGTGAACGTACTATTCATACGCTGGAAGGATATGTCGAGCTTTGTGTTATGGATTTTGGGTGGCAGTTGGGATACCATCTTCCATTGATTGAGTTTTCTTATATTACAGTTACCACACACAAGCATTAAGTGTTGCACACATGTCCCGAAGCTCTGTACGGGCGGAAAATCACTGTAGAGCTCCCCGTGATATGGCCAGAAGTTGGAGAAAGTCAGCTTATTGGACCAGAAATTGGTGGCAAGAAAACGACCGTCAAGATTGTTCAATTAGAAAGATTAAAAACCCTAGGAGTCCCAAAAAGCTATGCTATAAGAGGCGTAGTACCTCTTGAACTCCAAGTTTGGAGACCGGAGTGTTACTTAGGTATCTCCATGGAAGGGGTGGTAACGATTTGGTAAGAAAGGAAATCTAGCACCACGATAGAGTGGGACCATTTGAATATATGGAGCATGGTTAGAACGCGGTGGCTTATCGGCCTGAAGTGACCCCAGGAGCTAGCTGTGTTTCACACACGTTTCCTGTGTCCAACCTCAAGAAATGTTTTAGCTGAGCAGATGTTCAAGTACCTTTGGGAATGGATCGAGATTGATAAAAATCTTGCTATTTGTCAAAGAGCCCATTGAATCGTAGAGCGGGATGTGGAAGAAGCTAAAGGCGGAGAAGAATCCATAGTCAAATTCGTTGGAACCTCGGCAAGGAGCGAGATACCTTGGAACGTAAAGATCAATTCCGGAAGAAATATCCGAATCTTTTCTCTGAACCCGTACTTTTCTCAAGTGCCGCAACTTGAGCCTTGAGGACAAGGCTCTTCTAACCGGAGGTGACTGTAACATTCCGTATTTTCATGTCATTTATGACATCATCTATTTCACTAATTATATTTTTTTTTCGTACGCGTTCGCTTTTAAATTTAATAGTTAAGTTAAATCGCGTGAGTTAAAAATTATCGTTTAAGCGTAACCGGAAGCACGTTAATTTATTAACGCTTCAACAAATACCCTCGATTATACCCAATACCTAAAGTTTTATTAAACTTTAGCCAAGTAAATGTTATTTACACCTTGTACTCTAGAAATTAAAAGAATACACAAATACTTGCAACTAGAACACATTTTTATAAGTACAAAACTACAATTGTAACTTGCATATATGTATTTCTATAAATTATCGTTAGCTAGCAAATGTTTTCTAGAAACCTATTTGTCCCCCCTAGCTCGGCAACAACAACATATACAAGATAAATGAGTCATTTTCTTAGTCAAATGGTCAATGTACCACACTTGACTCATTAAAACCTAGCCTTACTTTGTTTCTTTGACTAAGAACATGTAAACAAGAACCCTTGAAACCCTCCTTATGTCCCTTTGAATGTTTACTTGACTATTGACCATGGAATATCATATAAGTGCAAGTAACTAGCTAAGTTATCACATAGAATCAAAACACTTAACCAAAAATTGAAAAATCTCTTCCTTTGCTCACTCTTAAGCTCACGGCTCAAATAGGGCATCCAACCCAATCCATACTAATTTTTATACAACCTATACACTTCTATACACATCCATCCTAAGATGTTCTAAGGTGTTTCCAACCATTGAATCACCATTTACAAGTAATAATCAAGAAAAGGAAGCTAGGGATTTTATTGAAGAAAACAAGGGTTTTCTTTGTGCAAGCTTTGGATTTCTATCTAAACAAGGGTTTAGATACTTTGGTTCATCACACTACATCTCATTAAGGTTATCTATAAACCTTTATGTCCTTTACTTTTTTACCATTTTATGTGTTTATGTTTCTATTACAATATCACCATTAGAACTTTAAACATGTAAAACATATTTCTACTTGTGATTATGATTTTTAAAACTTGTTTAATATCAACTTGTGATCTTGGAATATATTAAAATATATACAAAGTTTATTAATGGAGTTTATAAAGAATTGTGGTAATTATTAGTTGAACAATATAAGAAAGTAAGTTATCAGAAACAAAGTTATACGATTGTACCTATTTATGTTCAACGGGGTCGGTTTGGGTCGACTGATTGAAATAGCCATATTAGCTGATTAGAAAGCTAGGTACACCTCATGTCTTTTTCCAAATATGTAAAGAACTTTAAAAACCGCCTTCCTACTGAAAAAGATACGATAAAAATACCAATTTACGTTAATACCGGGTGTTATATAAACTAAATTTTATAAAAAATACTATTCATGACAGAAACTTTATATTTTTAAACTTCCATAAAGTCAATAAATCTTTCAATTACGCAGAACATGCTCGAAAGAATCATATATATATATATATATATATATATATATATATATATATATATATATATATATATATATATATGGGGACGTCCCATATATATAGGAAGCAAACCAAGACATTTATATTTCAAGTCTTACACTTAATAAAAGAAACTACAACTTATACTTTCAAAAATGCAAGTATAACTTTTATTATCCAAGATATATATAACTAGTCACTTCCATCCTCATTTTCATGGGATAACATACACATTAGGGAGCAAAGAAACATAAAGTACCATGTACATTAAAGAGTTAGTAAGGACTAACTCATGACGTAACTATATAGAATTATATGTGGTTATCAAAGTACTATATTACTAGGGAATTTCATAATGAGGCCTCTTCGGGGTGGCGTATCGACGAGTTGTTGGATTTACGATTTAAAGTGTCCTAGCTCCTCATACGTCACTACATGACCTCTTAATTATGATAGCCCGAACGATAGTATGATGAGCTATACGACCTATAAATAATCAGAGTGTTTAGTACTTATACGACCTATATTGGATTAGGTTGCCTTCGGATTCCTTCGTGACGCATTTTTCTATTGTGAATACTTGTTGATTACCATTCACTCGAGGTGAGTTCATAGCCCCCTTTTTACTACGTGATTGTTTTTAAAAATCTACGGGGTGAACATATTACCCAGGTTGTGTGACGAAGCCGTTACTTTCATTTCATATACTTTTGCCATCAATTAGATTTCCTGTACTATTCTGTTAAGGTAAAGAGGTGAGATTCATAGCCTCGCTTTTACTTATTTACATGCTTTATAAACCCGCGAGGGGAATACATGCTCGTTTACAAACTTGTATATTTTACTACAGTACAATTACCTTTCAATACTTTGTGAGTTCATAGTCTCGCATTTCAATCTTTTCAATGTTTTATAAACCCGCGAGGGGAATACATGCTCGTTTACAAACTTGTATATTTTACTACGGTACAATTACCTTTCAATACTTTGTGAGTTCATAGTCTCGCATTTCAATCTTTTCAATGTTTTATAAACCCGCGAGGGGAATACATGCTCGTTTACAAACTTGTATATTTTACTACAGTACAATTACCTTTCAATACTTTGTGAGTTCATAGCCCCCTTTTTCTACAATTGTTTTACAAAATCTACGGGGTGAATTACATTGCTTGTTTTACTATCGGGACTGACAATCCCCACCTTTACTTGGGTCACTAGTTTGATCGGGTGCATTTAACATTGAGAGGTGTTAGGGTGTTGGCAAGCATCCTATTTTCTGATTGGGGCACAAATCTAGTTAAGGCTTCGGTGTCATGAGCTTAGTGCAATAATAAATGTTTTGGACTTCTGAATGTGTTTCAGAGTCTACTATTACTTCGATCTTGTGGTCCACCCTTTTTACTGATAAACCTATGATTTCACTCAACCTTTGTGTTGACTTTTAGCATGTAATTTCAGGTCCTAGAGTATGAAGATTGGACGGGAGCCGTGGCGGATATCAATGAAGACGGATTCTGTGTTTTATCTAAAGTTTATGCAACTTTTATTATCTAAAAAAAAAAACTTAAGTCATCTTTTGGTATTATGAAGCTTTTGTTTAATTAAGAAGGGTTATGACTTTTAAAACTTATGGGACCTAATGTATAAACTCTGATATTTTGCTACGGCATCGAATGAAATCTTATCTTAAAACGTCCATTTAAGGTCATTTCCTATATCTTGTTTGTTGTACTTTGATGTAGCACCCCATTGTTACCTTTCCGCTGCTACCTGATTTTGGGGGTGTTACAACTCCCGGTGGTCATCTCATCCGCATTATCCACCGCCGAAAAATCCAGGCTTCTTGAGGTTCTTAAGAATCATAAAGGGGCGATCACCTGGAGTATTACGGATATTAAAGGGATCGACTCATCCTTCTGTACTCACAAAATTCTCATAGAAGAAGAGTTCAAACCAAGTGTCCAACCTCAAAGACGAGTAAACCCCAACATCAAAGAGGTAGTAAAAATGGAAGTCATAAAGCTCCTTGACGCAGGATTAATCTACCCCATCTCTGACAGTCTTTGGGTGAGTCCGGTCCAGGTTGTCCCAAAGAAGGGAGGGATGACCGTAGTAAAGAATGAGAAGGACGAGCTCATCCCGCAAAGGACAGTCACTAGATGACGCGTGTGTATCGACTATCATAATTTGAATAACGCAACCCGAAAAGATCACTTTCCACTTCCGTTTATCGATCAGATGCTTGAACGCCTAGCTGGGCATGAGTACTGCTGCTTTCTAGATAGGTTTTCAAGATATTTTAAAATCCTTATCGCCCCTGAAGATTAGGAGAAAACCACATTCACCTGCCCTTACGGAACCTTCGGATATAAACAAATGCCCTTCGGATTCTGCAATGCCCCAACAACCTTTCAGCGCTACATGACAGCCATATTCCATGAACTTATCGAGGATAGCATGGAGGTATTCATGGACGATTTCTTCGTCTTTGGTAGTTCTTTCGACCACTGCCTTGAAAAGATGCTAAAAAGGTGCGAGAAAACCAACCTTGTGTTAAACTGGGAAAAGTGCCATTTCATGGTAAAGGAAGGAATCGTCCTCGGCCATAAGGTCTCAGGTTCAGGAATTGAGGTCGATAAAGCAAAAATCGAGGCAATCTCCAAACTACCATATCCCACGAATGTGAAAGCCATTCGAAGCTTTCTAGGACATGCTGGTTTCTATAGAAGATTCATAAAAGACTTCTCACAAATCGCACGCCCGATGACCCAGCTCCTAGTTAAAGACGCCCCATTTAATTTCTTTGAAGAATGCATCCAAGCATTCCAATACGCTATTAAAACGAGAACTACTCAATCACCAAACATAAACAAGCCAGATTAGACATTACATTTAAAGTCAATGTGCGACGCAAGTGATTATGTTGTCGGAGTAGTGTTAGGGCATAGGATCGACAAACATTTCAAGCCCATACACTACGCCAACAAAACAATGAAGGAATCACAAGAGAATTACACAACTATCGAGAAGGAGCTTTTGGCTGTCGTCTTCACATTCGACAAGTTCTGTCATGACTATGGACTAAACCAAGACTAAACGTGTTTCACGTTAACTCGCCCTCGGTATCTCTTCATAAAACAAGGCGCAAAACCATGGCTGATTCGATGGATCCTGCTACTCTAAGAATTCGATATCGAGATCCGTGATAAGAAAGGTGCTGAAAATCTAGCAGCTGATCATCTCTCTCGACTTGAAAACCCCGACCTTGGAAAGCTAACCAAGGCTGAAATAAGGGACTTATTCCCTGAAGAGCGGTTAATGGCGATTTCTGACAAGAACAATGAACCATGATATGCTGACTATGCTAACTATTTAGCTAGTCGAGTACTACCCTTCCGATCTACCCGTCAAGAGAAGCAAAAATTCTTTAGCTATTTTAGGCATTACTTTTAGGATGAGTCGTTCCTATTCAAATAGTGTGCTGACCGAATCATACGAAGGTACGTAGCCGGAGATGAGGCAGCACAAATCCTTCGACAATGTCACAACGGACCATCTGGAGGACATCATAGCATCGCCACTACTGCAAGAAAAGTCGTCGAAGCCGGGTTCTACTGGCCACATATCTTTCGCGATGCACGTAAGTTGGTCCAAGTTTGCGATGCATGTCAACGAGCAGGAAACATCTCCTCAAGGGACGAAACACCTCAAAAATACATCTAAGTCTATGAAATATTCGATGTTTGGGGAATTGACTTTATGGGACCTTTTCCCTCATCAAACGGAAACAAATACATCCTAGTAGCTATTGACTACGTATCAAAGTGGGTGGAGGCTCATGCCTTTCCCACCAATGATGCTCGAAACGTAGTAAACTTTCTCAAGAGACTATTCACACGATTTGGAATACCAAAGGCCCTTATTAGTGATAGGGGTACTCATTTCTTCAACTACCAAATGGAGAAAGCAATGAAAAGATATGGAGTGGTTCGCTGATTCTCGACCGCGTATCACCCTCAGACGAACAGGCAGGTCGAAAACACAAACCAGGCAATAAAATGTATCCTTGAGAAAACCATCAAAAACAACAAGAAAGATTGGTCCTACAAGTTAGATGATGCATTATGGGCATTCCGGACAGCGTTTAAAACCCCCTTAGGAACAACCCCATTTAGAATAATCTACGGCAAGGCGTGCCATCTTCCTGTCGAATTAGAGCACAAGGCCTACTGGGCCATTAAGAAATGCAACCTGGACCTTACGAAAGCTAGGGCGAACCGGTTCTTACAGATTAATGAGCTGGACGAAATGAGGCTCGATGCTTATGAGTCATCCATCTCCTATAAGGAAAGAACAAAAAGATGGCACGATAAACGGATAAAAGCACCGACTAACTATGAAAGAGGCGATAAGGTACTTCTCTTCAATTCATGCTTAAGGCTGTTCCCCAAGAAACTAAAGTCGAGATGGTACGAACCATTTTCAGTATGCAAGGACATGAAAAATGGCGCAATTGAGCTGTACGATGAAGATGGGAACAAATTCATCGTAAATAAACAACGGATGAAACCATATCAAAAGAGCGTATTAGACACCAACAGAGATGACGACATAACTCTGGATGATGAAGGAAAAGTCACGTAATAACGTGTGACTTCGAGTCTAGCTACAAGACTCGTAAATAAAGAAAAGCGCTTTTTGGGAGGCAACCCAATATTTATTTAACCCGCAGAGTGTCTTGTGTTTTAATTTTTTATTGTTTGTTTTATTATGTTTGAATGAATTTTGTAATCACGCTTTGTTTGTTTATAACTTCGTCTTATTTGCAATCAAAGGTATATTGTAACAAAATAAGTGTAAGGGAAATATCTGGTTTATAGAATCAATTCAAACATTTAAAATAAATTGTTTAGATTAATTCGCGTCAGTTTTCGTGTCATAATGATGAAATCGATTAATTCCAGGTTTTTATGCAGTACTTTCTTCAAATTTGACTAATAAAATTGCGTGCAGGAAATTTCTCATTAAAAACGAAGAGGAATTTTTCACAGTGCTTGGAGATGGCGTCGGGATAAAACCCGATGGCGTCGCGTCTCCAGCAATGTGAAAATTCGAAAATCTTTAAGTATTTTTGAAAAATAAAATGTGCAATATTTAAGATTTGTAATTCTTTTGTAAACCTGCATAAACCTATAATTATATCATTACTCTCATCCTATCTTTACTGCTTTCATAGAGTCGAAACCCTAAACTCTTATTGTATTTATATCTATCCCATGGATTTTAGGCTTGGTGTAGTTGTCTTTGTCTTTGATTTACAGGTTATATTTGACAAGAAGAAGCTTGGAAGATCTTAGGATGTTTTCATTAGACGACTCTTGGAGGACGATCTAACCAGTTATCGCTTGTTTCTTCTCCATTATTAAGCAAACAAAGGGAGTACTAGTTTCTTTTACTTGTTTTCTTTTCCCTTTATTCGTTTTTATGGGTACTTCTATAGAACATTAGGGACAATGTTCAGCTAAAGTGTAGGAAATAATAAGCCTTAAAAACTATTCCTTCATTTGCCATTTGCTTTGTTCCTTAAAATGATGGATAATATATCGAAACATAGCATAAAAAGGTAATTTTGACCAAAATTTAAATTATTTTATGACACATACCGACGAAAATCGAGTATTAAAAGCGTCTCATGAATAGGAATTTATATGACTAGCACAAAAACCCTCAAAATTCCACCCCAAAAATGTGAGGTTCGCCTTTAGATCTATAGGAATTCGGGTATCCATTATTGATACCCAAGATAGTTTATACCTTTAGCTTATTCGAGTTAAGGTTCAAATGCATTCATATGTGTTTATTCCGTCATTACGGATGTGTACGTATGGTCTTTGTCGCCTTTTCTGGAGCATTGGTATCGGTATTAAATTATATGAGTGTACCGATAGTATATTAAATTCTATAACTTGTTTTTGTGATGCATCCTGAGACCGCAAAGTATTAGGAGTTGCTAGATAAGAGGCATTAGGATTAACCCATGTTAAAAACCTATAATTGTTATGATGGTCACATCGATCATATAACTATCCCACACCCTTGCCATGCACTCATTTTTAGTGCAGGATACCCCTAGCACAACCTTCTGAGCCTATCCTTTTTCACGGTTCTTGTAATTTTCTGGTTAAGCCAGACTATTAATGAAGAGCATTGTCACCCTTAAACCAATCGTTACACCAAGTATTTTTTTAAAAATAAGTTTTAAAATAAAAAAAATAAATATTTTTTCAAATCTCACGGTGATTAATATCAATTAATTTACTAATCTTTCTATTGATTTCTATTAGCTTTAAATGCTTCTATTTGTTATTATATTAAAACTCTTATGCCGTTTAGGGTTCCATTTTATACACAAGGAAACCCTAAGAATGCTTTACAAACTACGTTGTAAATAGGATAATGCATATCCTTTCCTAAGATATCTCCTAAGATATCCTCTAAGATAAATCTATTATCACTATTCTGTTACTAATAAACAGACTTTAACTAAATACCACCAATTATCTTAACCATAGTACTGCCACCTCTACAGTTATAACTATAGTATGCGAGACTGTTTAACTTAGTGACTGCAAGACTATTAGTTTAGTACTGCCATAAACTAACTAATACTACACAGACTTTAACTGTTATACTACCAGTTTTAAGTCTTTTACAATTATTTTACCCCAACAAATCCTCACCCTAACTTGATCTTCACATGTTGAACTTCAAGTTTCTTCAAGTCGTCTTCAATTTGAGCTTCCTGAGGATGTTGTATGTAAATAAAAACTCTTTGAATTATTCTTGAGCTGCAAATTCTTCAAATCATCCTATTTTTGATCTTTTGCAACAAAACTATTCTTCAAAGCTTTTTAGCAACACTTCATATCAGCAACATTGACTATATGTACATCAAATCATATAGTTTCAGACTATTCTCATCATTTCCCAACAATCCTCCCCTAACTTGATCTTCACATGTGAACTTCAAGTTTTTTCAAGTGTCTTCAATTTGAGCTTCCTGAGGATGTTGTAAATAAAACTCTTTGAATTATTCTTGAGCTGCAATTCTTCAAATCATCTTTTTGATCTTGCAACATACTATTCTTCAAAGCTTTTTAGCAACACTTATATCAGAACATTGACTATATGGTTACATCAAATCATATAAGTTTCATGACTATTCCCATCATTTCCAGGTGTGTTTAACTCTTGTGAGAAGAGGTGATTCATTGCAAACTTTCTAATGTATTTTGATGTCTCTTTACCTGTTAGCCCATTTACTCTAGAGTAGTCAGTTCCTTTTGCCAACAGAAAGGTGCATGTCCTTGGTCGAATGAAAAAAATCATTTAAACTCTCGAGTACATGAAACTTTGGTGAAGTTGAATTCCATATGGTTTTTGGCAAAAAAAATTATAGCCAATAAATGTTTTGATATGCCTTTACTCGATAGCCGATTTTTGCTCAGGGCTAGTCAATCCTTCACGGCACCTTAGAAAAGGTAAATTTTCCATGGTGGATGATTACCATCGTCAATCTTTGTACATGAAACTTGTGAGTTGATTTTCTGTTTTTTTTTACCATCCACTTTTTGGTAAAGTGTCTACCTTCCTAATAAACGGATTTGCAAGTCTTTGTCTTTACAATAAGACATTAATCTCATGGATTATTAGGGTTTTAGCCCAGCCTTTACAAACAATCATTGTAATTCTTGTGGGGCTGGTACATTCTCTGTGATCTTTACAGTTATTGGTTGTGTGGGGTTATAAATTTCTATTGTTTGGTTTAGGCTCATTTTGGCGCGCTCTGACTGAATGGTTTAGGTGTGTTTTGAGGTGCGAAGTGGTGGGATGGTTAGTATAGCGTGGGCGGGTGTTTCTGAATTCTGGAGGCGGGTTACTTGAGACATGAAGTGCAAGCTAGACGGAAGAACCTTTGTAGCTGTTTGCTACTACTCCAAGAATGGTACCATATTGAGCACTTTTAGAGAAGGTTAAAAGACACTGTTTTTTAAAAAGTGAAACGTTCTCTTCGGCAAGGCGGGTGATCGGTGGAGAACTGGAAGAAGTGCTGGTGTGCAATGATTGGTGAATTGGTAGGTGTTAAATGTGGGGTGCTGGGGATGAAAGTAGGGACGGATGGGCACTCTTTTCATAATAAAAACGAAAAACCCAAAAATTGGAGGTGGGGACGTAGAGGAACCAACATAGAGCCATGGAGTGATATCTTCTATCTCCACTAGTCAACCTTATTACTTCATAAAATGCCTGCTTGTCTCTCCATCATTTTCATAAGATTTTTTTAGCCCCTCAATCACTATTCGAGGTTTTCCTCCTTGAAGTTTCTTTGTCTTCTAACTTGCTTTGCACTAAGTTCAGTTGACTATGGTTTCGTTAGCTGCCGTGTGGTGCATGGCTGAACATGTGTGTGATCCACAATACTCTAAGTTCAAACAAGTTGTCTGCTTTATGCTTTCTGTTGTTGTACTCTACAAGTCATAGTATCTCTAACAAATTAACCTTTGTTGACCCTGGCCAAAATACTCACAAATTGTCAATGAACTCTTTGTTCATAAGGGGTTCTCTCTTTACATTGGTTCTTCATGTCATGTTATTTCCCAAATGTACGTTTTCAAATTCATCCGAGGGCCACTTTTTTTTACCATGTTTTCTCATAATAATCTTGTCTTTAGCTATTAAGTTACATCTCTTGTTAT
The DNA here is from genome assembly GCA_026074375.1 of Tanacetum coccineum. Classification (NCBI taxonomy): domain Eukaryota; kingdom Viridiplantae; phylum Streptophyta; class Magnoliopsida; order Asterales; family Asteraceae; genus Tanacetum; species Tanacetum coccineum. Next base: position 21,506 of record BQNB010043459.1, on the reverse strand, counting down.
GTCTGTCAGCATTGCTCCAATGCTTATGTATTACCAATCAGTTCAATTCCTTCCCTTACATCAATCTGCATATACACCTTTCACTTCCTTTGCTTAATGATACTTGTCATATTTGAAATTTACTGTGAGTGATTTTATGCCGTGTTTATTGGATATCTGGAGTGTTTGTTATTAGTTGTTTCGTTCGCTTAAGTATACCTTAAAGTTTGATATCATCTTTTCTTCATAGAACTTCTATTGGTATCTTCTGAATCATCCTTATCAAGGTTCTGTATGTAATCCATTTTCCTTGCTATCTGTGTTTTCTCCTACTTTCTATGTACTTCCTTGGTTGGTACACTTTCGATCTTTGTCTTCTTAACACTCTCTCTGTTGGTTGAGTACTTTACGTCATCTAAGCTTTAGCTTCTTTGCAGTTTTGTTTGGGCTCTTTACCCAAATCTCTTTTTCAACATACCTTTGATGCATTCAAAGTTTTTTTAGGGTCATAGGTATCATATTACTTAACAAATTTTTTCTAATTATGCTTTCACTTCCTTCAAAATTTATCTTCTTCAATCTGAGGTAACTTCATGTCCCTTGATTATTTAGAAAGTTTATTGATCATATAGTTCGTGTCGTTGAGCCTATTGAGCTTATCTGTGTTGTAACGAATTGGTCATGGGAGCTTGGGCCCTTTTTCCTTGGAATTTGCCCTTCTCAGCTTCATTTTTCCTCTGGTAGGCTGCGTTGCTTTGGGTTAACAGTGTTTTCTTACTGTTTGATACCTTTACCATATCTTTTCCATCCTTTTTGCATTAATCATTCACAGTAGTCATGTAAGATCCTTTACCAAAGCATCTACTGAAGAGTATCTAAAATTGTAACATGACACCTAAAAGGTCTCTATTGTAGTTTGCATGCGTTTGTGGTCCACCTAAATATTGCTATGTATGGTATTGTTTGGTTGGGGGGGGGGGTGGTGGTGGATAGATAATGTACAGTGGTAAAAATATAGCAGGCCAAGCTTCTATTAAGCCGTGTCTAAGCCTCTGGAGTACTAATACGTGCTTTCTGCCCATAAAGTAGCTCAAAAAGTGACCGCAGCTTGTCATAATTCCGCTGGTTAAGTGAAGATGTGTTTTACATTGGAGTCTTGCCTAGCTATAGTTATTAAGTAGCCTTATATAGGGTCCATTGTTCAATTCTTTCAGCAAACTACCTATTCTGCTGTAGTTTGTTTTTTTCTATGTAGGAGTTCTTGCGCAATTGCCTAATTCTTGTTTTATTCCCTTATTTCTTACAGAATTCAAGACTATCATCTATTCTTAAATTTAGTGCCATTATATGATAAAGTGATTCTTTTTAACATCTCTATGATTATATGTGCCGTTTTTCAATCTGCCTAATTGAAGTTCTGAAGAATGCCACCTTCAGTTTCATCCTTAGAGGCCAAAAAGACATACCCAACTAAATCTTAGGTAAAATCATTAATAATCACAATGCGGCAATAACTATACCATGTATTAATGCTTTTTATAAAATTAGGTCCCAAATAAACCATATACAAGGCTGTGTAATGGCCCCCCAAATTCTAGTGATTAATCTTTCTAATTTAGACCTTGCATGGCCTGAGGCCCTGCTTTTTCTTTACTTTCATGGCATGCAAACCTTGTTTGGTGAATTTCTGTAAACCGTGGAAGGTAGACATCTGATACATGGTTGTCCAAGGATCTTGGGGGGTGTTGGGGGGGGGTTTAGTGTGTGGTACGTTAAGATTATGGGGCCTCCTGGAGTGATTATGCATGTGGGGAAGGGGGATGGGGAGTGGGTTTAACGGGATGGGGGTGAAAAATGATTTATGGACATTATTTTTACGGGGTGAACACTTACCAGGTAAGTTGTTGGGGGGGGAAAGAGCGATGGTGACATTTTCGTTGGTCATATTTATGATTGTTGTCTTAGGAACGCTTTAGATGTCAGTTTCTAATCGGTGATCAAGCATCTTAATGTCAGACATGACACTAACAACATTCTGAAGATTGAACTACAAGATTAGATCAATGATGTTTCTAGTATTAAGTTCAGTGGGGGGTGTCAGGTGAATGTGTGGGGGGGGTGTGGGATGTTTTAGGGGTTTTTCGTTTGTTGGTGTTGGGTGTTAATTTGGGGGGGGGGGGTGGGGATGGGGGGTTGAGTGATGCCTTTACTTTCTTTTTACAAATGTCATGCACGGATTTCGTATCAAAAATCATCCCTAAATGTTCATTACCAAATTCTTATTTTTCGATTTATCCAGTTATGGTTAGCCTTTGAACTACCTCCCCAAAATCACTGGGTAACAGATCCCCGGTCTCCGCGTGATATTGAGAAAAGATTAAAGTGCCCTAATTCTTTTACAAAAGACACACTATCAAAATCTAAATTTCCAACCCTTATTCTACCTTTACCAGATATGTAGCCTTTGCTACCTCCAAAGGTAACAGATCCCCCATTGAATTCTTCAAAATCCTCCAGTTGATCCTTGTTACCTGTCATGTGCCCTGAGCATCCACTATCAAATATACCTCTATCTACCATGTTCTTCAGTGGATGTTCCTGCACATGAAAAAGAGAAATTAGTTTCTCTTAGGGACCCAGGCCTTTGCAGGCTTGGGTCTGCCTTGTGGACCATTTGCATTCACAGTTCTAATAAAAGTAGGTCCACTGTTATAATTGAAGTTTGGTCTAGTGTTTCTCCAATTATAACTTGCTGAGGTCTTAACAGCAGATCCCCAACTTCCCATTACAGCATTAGAATTAGCCATTTGTGCTGTAGAGTTTGCAAAGGGTCTTCTTACAGATGAATATGATTTTGAAAAATCCCATCTTTGATTCATTTGATTCATCTGTGGTCTTTTGGGACTTGAACTGTTTGATGTTTTGTGTGTTACTGGCTGTTGAGATCTAACAGTATTAACTTTAGGACTAACAGCATTAACTTTTGGCCTACCAGAATTAATATTTGTCCTACCAGTATTAATATTAGGCCTAACAGTATTAAACTTTGGCCTACCAGCATTAAGTTGTACTGATCTAGGAACAAATTGATTAGCATGATTAATCCTGTTTGCATTTGTCCATACTGGTTTTGCCACCCCATTACCAGTATTAACAACCCTCTTAACCTCAGCTTCCCTAGCCATTTTCTTTTCATAATAGTCACAATCTTTAATCAAGTGATTTAGACTACCACAAACAAAACATTTCTTCTTTGTAAAAGAGTAACCTTCCCCTAGTTCTCTTTCCATCATATCATTCCAATTCTTCCTATTAACTGTATGTGTTTCTTTATCTTTGAGTGGTTGCCTAGGAGTTTTTATGTGTGAGACACAACTAGGTTCAACTTCTTTTGATTTTGGAGCAGACACATCTTTTTCATTAGGTACTTCCAACCTTGACTTAGACAACTCATTTGGTTCATTTACACTTTCTGATTCAGTCTCAAAAGAGTGCTCAGAGGTATTTCCACAAGATCCTTCACTGTCATTTGATTGACAGGTAGAATGCTCAGTATAGTTGTCATCTAAGTCACTAATTTCAGGCTTTTGAGGTCCCTCCCTTTTTACAAAACATATAAAGACTCATCAATTTCCTTCTTGTGTGCAGGAGATAAACTCCTATTAAGTAAACACAAGAGATCTTCTATCAAACTCACACTTTATATTATAACTTGAATCGTACTAGGTTACAAGCTATGATTGCTAATTGATCTCTATTGATCTATATCTATTAACTATGCCTAGGGTTCCTTTTATACACCAAGGAAACCCTAATGGGCTTACAAAACGCGTGAGGAGATAATGCATATCTATTCCTAATTTAACTCATGCATATCTCCTAACAGCACTAACTATTATATGCTAGCAGCACTAACTTACTACTAACAGCACTAACTATACTAGCAGTACTAACAATGTACTGGCAGTACTAACTATACTCTAACAGTACTAAAGACTTAGTCTATTTTCTTCAATCTTTCTCAGCAGCACTAAATCTTCACTAGCAGCACCAATGTTGAACCAGCAGCAGTAAGTTGTAAAGTCTTCTAAAACCCAACAATCCTCCCCTAAACATGATGTTTACTTGTCAACCTTCATGTTTCTTCATCTTGAGCTTCTTGAACACCAGGAGGATGTATCAAAACACTTTACAACCTTTTAAACTTCAACTTTGATTAGCTTCCAGTCTTTTCAGCAACACAGCAAAAATACCAACTAAGTTGGCTATATAGTTTTTGGCAAACTACCAGCCATAAATGGATTTGATATTTCTTTACCAGTAGCCGTTTGCTCTGGAATAGCCAATGCTTCATTGCTATAACATGGTGCACTGATAAACATATAGTTTTTAGTAAACTACAAACTTTTAACGGATTTGAGATGTCTTTACCAAGAGTTGTTTGCTTTGGACTAGCCAACTCTTTACTATGAAGCATGGTGATTTAAGAACCATATAGTTTTTAGCAAACTATCAGCTGTAAATAGATTTGAGAAGTCTTTACCAAAAGCTGTTTGCTTCTGGACTAGCCAGTTCTTGATGTCTGTTAGACATGGTGAATTGATGACCATTTGTTGTGTGGTCAAAAAACCAACACTCAAAGATCCTTCTCACTCCCATCTTGGTTCCTAAACTCATCAATATGCTTTTGAATGAATCTAAGCAGAGTATAAGCATCTTCACTTTTAGTCCTAGCTACTAACCTTAAAGAAAGCATTCTTTCAAGAGTTTCTTTCGTGAGTGGATACTTCCTTTCTGCAAGCATATGAATCTCATTACCATCTTCTAGTATCAAGGTATGAACACCACAATTTTCACATAAATCCCAGCTTTTAAGATTCCATCTTTCTTGATTTTGCCAGAGTTCATCTTCTGCATTTGCATCAAACATGGTCCTTAAATCTCCCCAAAGAACTAGATCAACACCTTCTGGAGTAGTTGTTTCAAATCTTTTCATCACCAGATTATATAACTCCTCAAGATCTAGCCTATCAAACCTTGTCACCATTTCAATTTGCATTATCTGCAACGGCGGTTGATCCCATCCTGTGACACGTGTTGTCAAGCACTTGGAAAATATCTTGCATAATGTTTGCCACGGTTGCAGAAGACCAGTTGTCTTAAAGCTTGACGATGTCTTCAGTTCCATTGTAAAGCCCAATTGTTGTTTATAGAATGGAACCATGTCAGAAAATGATGGTGGTGGCACGAATGAATTATGATTGTTGTCATTTGCTTGAGGTAGATGAAAGATTGTTCTGAAGTCATCCAGTGTAAGAGAAAGTTCTTTCTTGTCCAACATAAACCTGAGCCTATACTTTGAACCGTCTTCCTTCAAAGTATGCCAGAACTGTGCCATATATATCCATGGTACAGAGGAAGAAGCTGCAATGCTAAATCTTAATGGATGATTCTTGATGATGTTTATCTGGGATTTTGCTTTCTAGTCGGGCATGCACTGTTAAAGAATCATCTTTCTTGTTAGCATCCACAAGATCATATCGTTTGTTCGGAGACAACAGTTCGTCTGGATGAACATCAGTTGCATGTTGTTGTTGTGACATAATGATTACTAAATGAATAAAATGGAGATGTTAGGTAACAAATAATTCTTTTGACATTTTTGTCTTTTTCCACTCTGTCTGTTTTATATGTTCTGGCAAATTCTTTCTTGAACATATTTTGGATAGTTTCTTTTCTCATTAAAAAAAAATATGCTTGTTCTTGCTTTTTATAGCACATGTCATACGCTTTATTCGAATTATTCTTTTGATTTATCATTTTTGTGTGTTATGGCAATTCTTTTTCGAACATACTTTTGATTTGCTTTTTTGCGTATGGATTTTGCTCTCTCTTTTTGTTTTTAGAATATCCTCACCAGAAATTCTTTGTGACATGATACTCTTTCAAGAATGATGAAGATATCTCTTTTGATTTTAATCAAGACTTTTTTACTAAACATTATAGAGAAATCATTCAACTTCTTAAAATTGTTTTGTGAAAGAGTATCATAAAACAGATTTTGAGAACTTTTTCCAGAAATCCTTTGACAAAAACTTTCTTTATAATGATAACATAGAATCATATAATCACAAACCCATAATTGTATGGGTCATAAGACACTTAACTCTCATTCTGTTCATTGCAGAAAACATCTAAAACCGAACATGTCTTAGTCCACTTAAACAATTGAGATTTGGATTTTCAGATTCAAGTTAAAAAACTTTTGACCTTCACTTTTTGTCATTATTTTTAAACAATGAAGACAAACATATCTAATTTAATAATTTAATGGACACTAAGTCACTCACTCCTCATTTTGTTCATCGCAGAAAACGGCTGAAACCGGACATGACTTAGTCCACTTAGACAATTACGAATAGATATATATGACCCACAGCTTAGAATTTATAGAGACTTGATTTCTTTCTCAAAATTATTTGATGTTTTCATCACACATGAGAAACTGATCTTTTTGTTCCACAGACATTCAAGCATTAATCATCACAATTATTTCTTTCGCAAAACAACTTCATTTTTCCACAAATGTATTTCTACTGAATTTTGACTTTTTGACACCACCGAGTTTGACTTTTTGACCCTTCTGAGTTTGACTATTACTGAATTTCACAAACTAGATAAACCATGATTCATTTTAACTTATGTATAAACCAAACTGTTGTTTTTATGTTTTATTCCATGTTTAGGGACTCCAAACAGTTAGACAAACAATCAAACTCGATAATAATCAAATTCGATGAACACCATATACTTCCGAATTTCATTTTTAGCAATTAGTTAACCAATCCAAGGCCATTAATCACTTAATTCTTTATAAACATTGTTTATTATCGACCTTGATTTCAATTTTATTGCCTAAACTTGATAAAACACAAACTCGGTAATCCAAAATATTACCGAGTTTAAAATCGATAATGCAAAATCATCTATTATCTGAATCACGAGTCATACCCACTTACGTTTGAGATAGAAAAATATTTGTGATCGTTGTAATGAACTCGAAAGACTTTCGTTGTTTTTCCACTCAAACTCGATAAATTGACTCAGTAAAAGAAAAGTAAAAATGAAAAACTTTTTTTCTTTTTATTGCAACCAAAAGATTCTCAAAATTACCACTTTCAGTACCTTTTGTTTTTCTTTCCGAATTTTGATTTTGTTTTTTCCAAAAACTCCCTCTTGAGTAATGAAGCCATTTCAAAATTTGTTCACCATTATCAAAAACTCCCCTCGGAATGAAAATCATACTATGCTCGTTGTCCCAAAAAAAAGAAGATGTTTGAGTTTTAAATAAATTATCAAACCTTGAAAATATAGCATTTTTCAATTTCAGTTTATTTGAGAGATCATTGTTTTTATTTTATTTTCGAAATGATGTATATGATTGAAAAATAATAATTTAAGTTAAAAAATATTTATTATTATATTTATTATTTATTTTTATTTTTTTTAATATGAAAAATGTGACAAATCTTTTTGTATTTTTGTATTTTTGTATTTTTCAATTTTTTCTTTTGTTTTTGAAAATATATTTACATGTTTTTGATGTATGATCTTTTTAAAAAGATAACTTTGTCAGGCTTCCAACTGTGTTGTGGAGTCATTACATCCCATACCTATGCGATGAATTAGATACTCAAGCGTTCTTTTGGAGATGCTTTAGGTAAATAGATCGCAAGTTGGTATTATGTTTGTGAAATGGGGTGATGCCCGACAAAGTAAATTTCCACAGTACCCTTCTCAACATGTTCCTTAATAAAATGATACCGGATGTCTATGTGTTTTGTCTTAGAATGTTGGACTGGGTTGCAAGAGATAGCAATGGCACTCTTGGAATCACAGTACATCGGAATCCGATTGTACTTGTATCCATAGTCAAGCAGTTGAGTGCGCATCCAAATAACTTGTGTACAACATGCAGACAAGGAAACGTATTCAGCCTTAGCAGTAGACATCGCATTACAATCTTGTTTCTTTGAACTCCAACTCACAAGTTTTCCACCTAGAAATTGCAATCCTCCTGATGTCCTTTTACAATCATCTTTACATCCTGCATGGTCCGCATCTGAATATGCAATTAGTTCAAATCCGAAATCCTTCGGATACCATAGGCCCATGTTATAGGACTGTCTTAGGTACCGAAAGATCCGTTTAACCTTTTAAGGTGTTTGACCGTAGGACGTGCTTGATAACGAGCACATACAAAAGTAGCAAAAGCAATGTCTGGACGACTGGCTGTTAGATACATAAGCCCTCCTATCATATGACGATAAGTCGTTTGATCAGTAGGAGTGCCTTGTAAATCAACATCCAGCCTCTCAGTTGTCATAGGTGTACTCATTGAGACACATTCATCTAGACCATGTTTCTTTAACAAATCAATTGCATATTGTGACTGACTTATGAATATGCCATGGAGATTGATGAACTTAAAGTCCAAGAAAGAACTTTAGTTCACCCATCATTGACATTTCAAAATTATTTTTCATTAGGTTTGCAAAACGTTTTGAAATATCTGGATTTGTTTATCCAAAAATAATGTCGTCAACATATACTTGAACAGGTAATATGTCTTCCCCGTGACGTCGTGTGGACAAATTCAGGTCAATAATATTCAATTAGAAAAGAAGACAATTTGTCGTACCATTCACGAGGTGCTTGCTTAAGACAGTATAGAGCTTTTTTCAACCTGTAGACATGATCTAGAAATTTTGGATCAATAAACCCTTCAGGTTGGCTGACATAAACTTCTTCTTTCAAAGGACCATTGAGAAAATCTGTTTTGACATTTTTGAAAGGATGTGATATTTATGGAGCAACATAGCAATAAACATCCGAAAAACCTCAGCTCGAGCAACAGGAGCAAATGACTCTTCAAAATCAATGCCTTTTTCCTGCTTGTATCCTTTAGCCACAAGACGAGTTTTGTTTCGAACCATAATATTTTCAGCATCACACTTGTTCTTCCAGAGCCATTTGAGAGCAATAACATTCTTTCCTTCTGGTCGTGGAACGAGTTCCCAAACTTGAAGTCTCTCAAATTGATTCAACTCATCTTGCATGGACTCAATCCAACTATGGTCTGCCATAGCTTCTTTGATATTCTTTGGTTCAATAGTGCTGACGGTTAATGCATACATGCATACTTCAGAATCTGTGTGTAGCCGTTGGCGAGTCATGACAGGTTTGGATGGGTCACCAATAACTTGGTCTAGAGGATGATCTTTTGTCTAAATGTGTGTTGAGGGTTACTTGGTGGGAAATTCTGACATTTGATGACTCATTGAGCCGTTTTGTGACTCAATTTCCTCTCGACTTAGTGGATTATTGAAACAATATTGTGAATGCCATCAGAATGAGCAGATTCTTCTTGATTGAATTCATCGCTATGTTAGAGATTAGAGAGGTTTGTTCATCAGATGTAGTCACAATGGGAGGAGCCTGGTATGCGTTTAATTCACATCCTTTATCCATTTAAAAACCAAGCATAAAATGACCAAAAACGTACCCAAAAATTATTTGTATTTGTATGTTTGCAATTATATTGTGCAGGAAACGGATATCCGACAAAGGAAGAAAAAACAAGCAAAAAAACGGACAAAAACCGAGCACGGATAGAAAAGCATGATAAGACAAGTCAAATCGAAGCCCCAAGACAAAAAGTCAACAAAAAAGTCAACCAATTGGTAACTATAAAAGTCAAAAAGTCAAAATCAATCCCGAGCCGTAAATGAAGAAATAATTTAATGGGCCAAACCCGCACCCATTAATGGGCCTGTATTAAACCATTAAGCTATTAATTTCAAAGAAAAAAATGGCCAGTAAAAGTTTAGGGACTAATTCTGCTAAAGTTCCAAATTATTTTATAAGGAAATTGATGGATTCAATTTTTTACTTTTGAGGGTTGATTTGCAAATCACTAAAAGATATACTACAAGGGCCAATTATGGACTACCCTTAAATTCGTAACTACAAAGGACTTCATTTTGCAATATATGTATCAACATTGGGGGGACCTTTCTGCCTAACTTTCAAAACATTTAACAAAACAAGGACTTGTGGTGTAATAACACAATACACTTTGGGAGACTAAAGTTGCCAAGTCCCCAAAGTTTAAACCTGTTACAAGTACTGTACATCCTCTCAAGTTTTCCCGCCAACATCCAAACCCCACCCCTGTCACCATCACACACCTCGATCACCTTCCCCAAACGTCCAAAACCATCACAATAACAAAACCCCACACCCACATGGTCTTTGTACATGCTGGCAATCCTCCAAACTCTCATTGGCTCAAGAAATCATACGGCTAAGATGATTCACCTTTGGCAACAAGAAAAATTGAGGGCTCAGATTGATTAAAGCTTTCTCCACACACAAGAAACACATATGCTCATTTGTCTCTACAAAGAAGCACACAAGGAAGAAGACAAAGGACCAAGAAACCCTAGCTCGTATTTTATAAATAGCTTCATTTGTAAGCCCTTGAGGCAGCATATGAGAGATAGCTTTTAGTTTTTCTGTTTAAAAAAGTCGTGTAACTCAATTTAAATTTTTGTTACTTGTTATTTTTAGTTTAATGAAAAATTCAGGAAGTCATGTTTTAAAGTGTGTCCCAAGTTTTTTTTAGGTTTAAGTTTCTTTTATGGTTCCTTTGAGAAACTCATATAAGTTCTCAAGTCAGCAACATTTAACCTGTCTTTTAAACTTTAATACAAAAAAGAGAAAAGACCAAAAAGAAAGAAAAAGAGAGTGTTGAATTTAAGCTTTTGGATGAATGAGCAGTAATGGAAGGCTCATTGGGTTCTTAGTATAGCGTATTTATAAGCTTGGGTAGGATTAGAGCTTATTTAGGTTTCATATACTCCTGTTTTGAGCAAGGAGTTGAGGTATACTTCTTTTTAAGTTTTCTTGCATTTTTACTGTAGCTACTACTTTGTTTAGGTGCTTATTTTGCTTAACATGCTCTTGTGTGCTTAGTTTTTGTTGCTTTTTTTTTTTTTTTTTTTTTTTTAAGCTTAAAATTGTTCATTAGAGTTAGCTTTTAATCTGTGTTCAAGTTTCTTTCTTAAATCTTCCTTTAATAGTGTAAAAATCAGTTTTAAGTAATCTAAAGGAGTGTTTGGAACAAGCTGAAAATGGGTCAAAATTTTGTTGTAATGGGTTGGGGCCATTTGGCCAACTTTGGCTGGCATTATTAAGCTTATGTGAAGCTGTTTTCCAAAAATATTAAGTTTAAAAAGAGTTTTTCAAATTTACTTTTTGTTTTCTTAAAACTGTTGGAAATTCATAAGGTTCAAAAAGTTAATTGGGTTAAGCTATTGTAAAACAGAATTAAGGGTCAATTTGGTGTCATTTGTGTGTGTTAAAATCAAGTCTTTAGGGGTCACTTGCAATTTGTTATAATCTGTCAACATGTGTTTAAGTTTTTCAAAAGTCAAATTACCCATTTTTTTGATTGCAAAAATCAGCAGCTTTAAATTGTTTTTAGAATATTAAAATTTGAGCATAAGCTCATCCTAAGCTAATCTAAATTTGTCTTAACTTGGTTTTCCATTTTGAGCTTATTTGACAACTTATTTTTAAGTTGTTATATAAGCCATTTTTTTTGCTAAGTTACCCTGGTGCTAGACAGTGGGATTCAAGCCACTCTTTCTGGCTTAATTGTTTGTTTCAGTTTAAGCTGTTGGGTTTTCTTGAAAGCCTATAAGCTCTTTCATAAGCCCTAGGAAGCTCAGGCCTTAGGAGGACCTCTAGGTTGCTTATAATTAAGCCAAAAGTAGCTCATTCAACTGTTTTGCATACTAGTGTTGGCTTATAGCTTATTAAGGTTTTCTGGCTTATTTCCCTTATCTTTTTGCTTACTTTTTACTTATAATAGCTTATTAGGTTAGGTTAGCCTTTTTCCTTGGCTTAGTTTTTCTTGCATTGCTTAAGTTGTCCCTTAAATAGCTTATTAGAATAGCCTCTTAGGATTTAGCTATAAGTAGTCTGCCTTAGATTTGCTTAATTCCCTGCTTATTTTCCTCTTCTCCTTATGCTTAATTTCTTGTAGGTTTGCTTATTAGGCCCTTGCTTATCTGTTTGTGCTTTTTCTTGCATTGCTTAAGTTGTCCCTTAGTAGCCTTAAGTTTAGCTCATTAAGCCTTAGCTTAAAAAGCTAGACTGCCTAACTTTTTAGCTTATTTTCGTGCTTATTTTTTAGTTTTAAAATTTTTTGTTTTTTTTAAAGTTGCTTATTTTTAGTGTTTTCAAAAAGTTAAAAAAAATGAGGAATACAAGAGTTGGGATTAGGGGAGACCCCGAGTGAGCAAGACTCGAACTCGGGACCTCTCCCATATTCAGCCATATATTTACTACAACACCTAATACCGCTTGCTACATTAGCTTCATTCCGGTAGAGGGTTTTATTAACATTTATTATATTAAGCCCATTTAGTATACTCATAAGCCCACAGCCACTATTAGCTTAATAACAGCTTATTATTAAGTTATTTTCAAGTTTTAGATTTTTCTTAGGATTCTCGTAGTATAGCTTATTTTCCCTAAATTTTTCATAATTTTTCATATTCGTTTACTATTTTTAATCATTTATTTTTATTAAAACTGTTTTTTTATTTATAATAAATTAAATAAAAATCAAAAAAATATTTATCTTTTTTAGAAAATTTTCTTTTATCAGTATTCACTTAGGAAAAATAGAAAATCTTTCGTAGGGTCGTTTTTGCAAAAATTGTTCTTTTTAAAGAAACGGGATTTACCAAGTTTTTGTTTTTTCAATTTATTGCTCGTTTTAACTCAGTTTTGGTCTAGTCTTTTTCATTCTTCATATTAGTATAGAGTAGATTAGAAGTAAAAAATTTATTTGTAGGTTATTTTTATAAGATTTTAGGTTTTTTGACCCCTTGTTCTGGGATTCCTGCTTTCGTTTTTCTGTTTAATTTCGTAATTTTTAGGTTTTTCTCAATCGTTTTTGCTTATTATTGATTAATTTAGCTTTCTAAACTCCCAAATCATTAATCTCATTCAAACGCCAATTTTCTGACTGTACCAATTCTCAAGCACAGCCTCGTTGGGGATAAACGACCCGGGAATATTCTATACTACTTCTCGGTTTCATTGATTATTTTTAGATTATACTTATTATATATATTTTATTATATATATATATATTATATATATAAAAGGTTTAGTTTAGGGACAATCAATTTTTGGCGCCGCTGCCGGGGAGGCTGTGAAATGATTTTCGAGTTTGACGATTAGTGTTTGAAGACCCTTCCCTCGTGAAGTTAAAATTCCCGTTTGTGAATATTTTCTTTTATTTATAAAAATATAAAACACAAAAATATTTTTCATTTTCTTTTTTTTAGTATTAGTATAAGATTAAAAATAAAAAATAAAAAAAAATAAAAAAATATCAAAAATATAAAAACATTTTCCTTAATTATCAATAAAAATCATCATCAATATAATGCTTTCAACTGAAGCATTATCATAATAAGTTCCCGAACCAAAGAATCAAAAACTTACATTTTGTGTCACTTGTGAGGTACGGTTCACCCCTTTTAAAGATAACACAAACTATAGAGGGTATATGGCGGGTTGTCCTCTGGAACTACGACCCCAGAAGGAAAAAGGTTTTAAATAGCTTCGCGGGCTTTCCTATTCCTCGCTCCTTTGTGCGTTTTTATTTTCGAAAGAGTTACCGAGAAGCTTGTCGATTATTAGGTTTTAAGTTGTTTGTTCGTTGTCCGTTATTAAAATAATTATGAATTGACTTTTGATAACCAAAAAAAGAACAAAAAAAAAATATAGTGTATATTTTCTTTTTTAGTGCCATGCGCACTCGTTCCCATCTCGTAATACGTCATCCATCAATAACAACATGCCCCACAATCCTGTTGTTGACATTTAATCTTGAAGATACCGATTGAAATTCCAGTATCCCATAGCTCCGATGGATGATACCAGGACTATGGCTCAATGCTCGAGCACCAACGAGGTTACGAGGATGCCATATTTGTGCCCGATATAACGCGGACAACTTTGAGTTAAGCTCGGTCTGCTTAACCTCGTTCAAACAAGAAATTCTTTGGAACACATGAGAAAGAAGATCATCGTGCACATCCGATTTTCAACATGATCACTTCTACGATGATGTTCAAGAACGTCCCGAGTACGTCGTGTAACGCTTATGCTTTGCCAATTTTCCCTCGAGGGGCAGCCAGGATTTGGCTTGAAATGAAACACCCCGTTCGATTCAAACATGGGATGATTATTGTTTCGAAATTCATCAACAAATTTTTCCCTCCGTCTAAAACAACCAATCTTCGAAATGAAATCACGAGATTTCAACAAAGATTTGATGAGACGTTTTATGAAGCATGGGACCGATTTAACGATCTTCTTCGGGCATGTCCACATCATGGATTTTTAGAATTGCATCAACTCGATACATTCTATAATGCCTTGAACTCTAATGATCAGGATTCATTAAATTCCGCCGCAGGTGGTAACTTTTTGGATAAAATGCCTCGTGATTGCCTAAGAATCATTGAAAGCAAATCCAAAGTTCGTAATTCACGTAACAAACCGGTTGTTGCCAAAGTGAGTTCGAGCACTTCCACCCCCGGAATTTCTTCCGATGTTGCTGAGCTGAAAGATATGGTGAAAGCTTTACTTCTTGATAAGAAAAATCAATCTCCCGCTCCTACTCCCGTAAAAGCGGTCGAGAAAAGTTGTGTTACTTGCGGTGGTGCTCATTCTTACCAAAATTGTCCAGCCACCACGGCAATGATTATAGAGATAATATTTCAAGAATAGGTCTTCTCAAGCAGCCGAATCTAACTACAAACCAAGGGAAACACCGGTTTTCTGAGCCACGATTGGCAATCAAATTCGACCCCCGGTTTTTCCCCAAGTTCAAAACAATCTTAATGTGCAAAATCAAGGAAACTATCAGAATCGTTACAACCAAAAACGGGGGAATTTCTATAAAGAATCCTGCTACCAACACCGGTTCATCACAGGTAAATCTATCGACCTCAGGTTGTTCAACCTTCTGCTTATCAAGCTCCCGCCTATCAAGCTCCATGCTCCTCTAATTCAAGGGGTATCTAAGGAAGAATTTTCAACGGGGCCTACGTAAAGGCTACGATTGTGTGATGAGGAACATGCAAACTCAAGGTCAAAACATGCAAAATCAATTGACCAATCTCACGGACATGCTTTCCAAATTTGTCACTTCCAATACCGCCTCTACTTTGGGAACTCTCCCTAGTAACACTGTTACTAACCGAAGTGGGGACTTGAAAGGTTATTTACCAACTCGAAGTGGTGTTGTTACTTGGGACCCCGATTTCTATTATTCTTACTAAAGTATGGAACATGAGACCAAGGTCACAAAGGACACGATGCCTCCTACTAATAACGGAAGCACCGAAGACGTCTTAACCTCCGGTTGTCCCTGTTGACCATCATGAATCAATCTCTGATCCCGAAAATGCTCTAGTTAGTGCTCCAATGCCTAACCAACGAACATCAATTCCATTTCCTTCAAGAAGAAATGATGAAAGGCGCCGTGAAAAAGCTAACGATCAAATTGAGAAATTCTACGAAATCTTTAGAGATTTGAGTTTCGAAATTAGCTTTACGGATGCCTTGACCCTTATGCCAAAATTTGCCTCGACTCTAAAAACTTTAATCGGAAACAAAGAGAAGTTGAGTGAAATGGCTAGAACTCCATTGAACGAGAATTGCTCAGCAGTCATCCTAAACAAGTTACCGAAAAAACTTGGAGACCCTGGCCGATTTCTTATTCCATGTGAATTTTCTGGGATTAATACATGCAACGCCTTGGCCGATCTCGGCGCAAGCATTAATCTTATGCCATATTTCGTCTGGAAAGACCTCTCTCTTCCCGAACTAACCCCGACTTGCATGACGCTAGAGCTAGCAGACCGTTCAATCACTGAACCAATCGGTATTGCTAAAGACGTCCGTTTAATGGTGGGAAAGTTCCAGTTTCCAGCAGATTTTGTGGTCGTAGATTTTGAGCCAGACCCCCGAGTACCTTTAATTCTCGGGAGAAGTTTCTTAAAGACCAGTCGTGCATTAATAGATGTTTACGAAGGTGAAATAACCCTTCTTTTTGGCAAAGAGGCCATCACATTCAATCTGGACCAAACTTTGAGATACCCGGCTAATTACAATCATATGACGGCAAACCGAATCGACGTCATTGAATTGGCATGTGAAGAATACTCGCACGAAGTTCTAGGTTTTTTTGATTCGGTTGCATACGGTAATCCTTCTCCAGATTACGATCCAATTGTTTCAAATTCTTCACCAACACTAACTCCTTTCGGGGATAGTGATTTTCTCCTTCTCGAAAAAGCCAACGCTTTTATAGCTATCAATAACGATCCAAATTTTCACCGAGGAAATTGATGCTAACTTACTATGATCCGGAGGGTGACATCTATTGTGGAGGCACTTCTTAATAGTGAACCGTTACCTCCCTCTTTCGAATCATAAAGGATTATTCGCCCGAATCCGGAAGGGGGAGAACTTAAAGTTGTTAAGCTAAAACCGTTATATCATCAATGATGAGCCCTCCCTAGTTGAACTCAAGGACTTGCCCACCCGACTCATTACGAATACGCATTTATGGAAGCGACGACAAGCTGCCCGTTATAATTGCGAAAGATTTTAAAAGGATTAGAAAAGGCAGCTCTTATCAAGGTTCCAAGTCCCACAAAGCAACCATCGCTTGGACACTCTCTGATATCAATGGTGTTGATACCAGAGTTTTGTACTCACAAAATCCTATATAGAAGAGGACTACGAACCAACAGTTCAGAGTCAAAGACGGGTAAACCCAAAGATCCACGACGTCATCAAAAAAGAGGTTGAAAAACTTCTTGACGCTGGATTAATTTATCCGATCTCTGACAGTCCATGGGTAAGCCCGATACACTGTGTACCAAAGAAGGGTGGCATAACCGTCGTCAAGAATGATGATAATGAATTGATCCCGACCAGATTGGTCACGGGGTGGAGAGTGTGCATTGACTATAGAAAGTTGAATGAAGCCACCCGAAAAGACCATTTCCCATTGCCCTTCATGGATCAAATGCTCGAAAGACTCGCGGGAAACCAATACTATTGTTTCCTCGATGGCTTCTCGGGTTATTTTCAGATTCCTATTGACCCGAAGGATCAAGAGAAGACAACATTCACTTGCCCATACGGAACGTTTGCCTATCGCCGCATGCCTTTTGGGCTATGCAATGCACCCGGCACGTTTCAACGATGTATGATGGCAATCTTCCATGACATGATCGAAAAAACAATGGAAGTGTTCATGGATGACTTCTCGGTCTTCGGAGATTCTTTCTCTACATGCCTATCCCATTTGGAAAAAATGTTAAAGCGGTGTGAAGACACCAATTTGTCCCTAAATTAGGAGAAAAGCCATTTTATGGTTAAAGAAGGCATTGTTCTTGGACACAAAATTTCTAAGTCAGGAATTGAGGTCGATCGTGCTAAAGTTGAAGTCATAGCCAAGCTCCCTCACCCGACTAATGTTAAAGTTGCTCGTAGTTTTCTTGGGCATGCCGGTTTTTACCGACGTTTCATACAAGACTTTTCAAAAATTGTCCGTCCAATGACCCACTTGCTTTAAAAAGAGACTTCATTTTTCTTCTTAAAAGAGTGTATCGAATCCTTTAATACACTTAAAAGAAAATTGACCGAGGCTCTAATTTTGATTGCTCCCGACTGGGACTTGCCCTTCGAACTAATGTGTGATGCAAGCGACTTTGCAATTGGGGCAGTCCTAGGGCAACGAAAGAACAAGCATTTCCAACCAATTCACTATGCCAGCAAGACAATGACCGAAGCTCAAGCACACTACACTACGACCGAAAAAGAATTACTTGCCGTAGTGTACGCTTTTGAGAAATTCCGGTCATATCTCGTTTTGTCCAAAAGCATAGTGTATACCGACCATTCTGCTATAAAGTATCTCTTTGCTAAAAAGGATGCTAAGGCAAGATTAATGCGGTGGATCCTTTTGCTCCAAGAATTCGATGTCGAGATCCGAGACAAAAAAGGAGTAGAAAATCTTGTCGCCGATCATCTCTCCAGACTTGAGAACCCTCACCAAGATGAGTTCGAGAACAAAGAAATCACGGAAACATTTCCACTCGAGACTCTTGGATCGGTTGCTCCTCGTGATGATAGTACCCCATGGTTTGCAGATTTCGCAAACTACCATGCGGGGAACTTCATTGTCAAGGGAATGTCGACCCAACAGAAAAACAAATTTTTCAAAGATGTCAAACATTATTTCTGGGATGACTCCTTTTGTAAAACCTAAAAATCTCAACAATTGTAAAATTACCAAAATACCCCTAATGCAAGAAAAGTACATAAAAGCATGAATAAATTTCATTTTAATTCTAGAAATTATAAAAATACAATATATGACAATTATGAAATTTATGTAAGATTAAGATACCTTATATTGTACAAGAAAAATAATTAATACTTATGTATATGTATTTTAGCCGAAATTATTAATATTTATTTATTTATACATTACAAATTAAATCAAATAAATTAGGATAATAACAAAATAATTTGGCAAGTTTGGTCTATTTTATAAGACCCAAATATTCGGCCAAATACCCTATTATATTTCTTATGCATTTTAATTTGTTAAACCCTAAAAACAAAAACACACGAAACCCTAAAAAAAACAAAAGAGGTGGCATCTAAATTTTTCAAGGGCTGAGACCATTTTTCTAAGATGTTTTAGAGATCAAAGAAGGTGGGAAAAATAGTGGGAAGATCGTGGATTGCTTGGTTCGATCGTCGTAATTGTTTGGTTCGAATAAACATAACCGAGTATTATAAATTCATCAAATCATCAAGGATCATCAAGGGTATTTTTGTATCTCATTTTTCATCATTCTAATTCATTATATAAGTAGGAAAAATATCCATGCATGTTATATTGATCGTATGAATTAAAACAAATTAGAAACCCTAATTTCGAAATAATTATGAAATCGGCACAATAATGTTTG